>NDGM011178677.1:0-25877 GCA_002564305.1 Octomys mimax | reverse complement strand
ACCTGAGGAATGGATGAAAAAGATGTAGTATTTTTATACAGTGGAGTATTACTCAGCTATAAAAAAGACAAACTCTTCACAGATAAGTGGATGCAACTTGAGGCTATACTCAAGTGAAATAAACCAGACCCACATATGCAAATATCATACAGTCAGTGTAAGAACCCAAAAGAAGAGATAAAACCTGAAAGGTATAACAGATACAGTACATGTCTGCAGACACAAGTATCTATAGATACACACACACACACACACTGGCTTTGCTGCCTTTTGGCGGCTGAGGACATGGGTGCACTTTAAGTTTCTAGGCTGTAAGTCTCTCTTTTTTGGACAGAGTACATGTGGATGCCAAGTGGCTTTCTTCTGAACGTCTGGGGCAGGCCTGGGGGATGAGGCGCTCTGAGCTCCCTAGTTCCTTTCCCTCCACCAAGGCACTGGACAGGGCTGAAGCACTACTCCTCCCCGCTGCCGAGTACCATGAAGATTAGTGGAATGCAAAAGTGGACGAGGCTCACACAGCCTGGGCCTGGAGGGAGCAGGCCCTGGGCCATGAAGTCGCCATCCTCCTAGCATGGCCCAGATAGGTCTCCTGGCAGCAGTGGTGGCTGACAATACTGTCTTTCTCTCAGAAAATGAGTTCATCGGGACAGGATGAGTAAGCTGGGAGAAGTGCTGAGCTCAGCACATAGGCTACACAGAAAACAAACAAACAGGAGTGAGATTCGCTGACCCAGAGCAAAGAAATTTGCCAAATGTTTTTGACTACCACACATCCCTGGCTCTCTATCTGTATGGTTCTATTTTTGTCCTTTCTCTTCTTTGGAGAGAAATTCACAGGAGCATTGCAAACATTGCCTCACAGCCTGAAAACCAGGAAGGCATCACAAAAGTAACAAACTGATTGCCATAGTAACAGACTCAGGACCACTGTGGCTGCCAGGAGAATGAACTGAGTTGATTCATTCCAGCGAGTGATGCATCGACGATTCTAGAATATGAGTGGCTCCAAGAAGTCAACCGGGGGTCTAGAGAAATAGGCAGCTCAGAAAAGCTCAGGGCACGTCCTACACCCTCTGCAATAGTGTCACACAATTCCAACACAAATCCAGAAGGAAGGAGCAAGTTTCCTCTGCTTTGAAGGGAGTGATTCATCATCTCAGTGGCCTACAAAGTCCTTGGCCCCTGTGGTGAATGTCTTTTGGAAAAAGCCTCATTATTAAATCCAGCTGGGCCCACATGACAATTGAAAGTCACAGCAGCCCAAGTGGAGTTTGTGGCCTGAGGCGCCCCGGAAGGGGTTGTGGCTGAGGCTTCTTGTCCCTTCTGGGTCTGACACTTCAGCCACTACTGTGTCCCTGTGGCATGCCAGGTCTTGCGTTGTGAATCTAGGTAAAACTTTCTGTGTCTACTCATTCATGCAGCCCGTCAACAAGCAAAGAGGCCGAGTCTTCTGGGGGTGGCAACGGCTCCAAGGATTGCAGAGGACTGAGGAAAGGTGTTTGCTTTGCTCCTGATGGATTCACATCCTAACAGCGTGCAGAGACATGCTCCCAAGCCACTGCAATGCCGGTGTTCCACTTTGACGCTGCGTACCAAGGGCAGTGGGGGCTCTTGGGAGAAGGGGGGGGTCTACCTCCATGAAGTAGCTCTGACACGCAGTGGGGTGAATGAGAGTTTGTGAAGGAAAATTCATATTTGGAAATTCTAAATTGTGCCGCCAACCCAAGAGGGTATAAACAGGCCGCAGTATTAGCACATCAGAGACTTTCTGTGGTGAGTATGGATGCAGGAGCCGAAGTGTGACTGAGTGTGGCCAGCCAAGAAGGTTGTGTCCCTGCAGGATCACGAAGCTCCACCAGAGTGCCCGGGCTCCATCGGCTGGGCCCAGAGCCCTGGACATGAGCTTCTGATACTCCCTCAAATCCAGGTCTGTGGTTTGGGGCAAGAGCTGTCTCACTACACCTGGAGGAAGGGAGACCAGAGTGGAAGCTCTGGAAGGGTTGAAATAAGAGGTAACAAGTCTGTGAACCAAAGCAGCCGCAGTGTGTGTAGTAGGGAAGGGGATAGAGGTGAGGTGAGGCTGGTGTGATGGGGCCAGCACAACCTGTGGATGGAGGGGCAGTGCTGAGGGGCAAGGAGGAGCACAAAGGAGTGAGGTGACGCCAGAGCAACACAGGGCATGTTGCTACCTATGTGGATATGGAGGAATGCGATACATACAGGTATCTGAGAAATGTGTCTCATAGGAGGAAGGGCATGTCCAGTGACAAAATGGACAGGTGTGCTTGGTGGCATGATCTACTCAGTGGAGGACCTGTGGGGTTTGATGAAGCGGCAGGTCAGCACGGTGGGCACACCCATTGGGAAGGAGCAACAGAAGCAGGGGATTAAGTTCTGGGGTTAGAGATAGAGCCATCAGGTCATGAAAGTCCAGGATGAAACTATGGCCTTGAAAAAGACCTGCTTGAGTTTAGGAGTTACAAAATATGAGAGGAGGGCTAAGGAGTGGGGTCTGGACAACAGAAACATTTAGGGCACTGGAAGTAGAAACTACAGTCAAACAATATAGGATAACTAGAAAGGTAAAGCATTTTAACATTCAAAACAATAGCTATGCAGGACTGTGTACCCTGGGAGGCTGAAGCAGGAGAACTATAAGTTAGAGGCCAACCTGGGAAATTTAGTGAGACCCTGTCTCAAAATAAAAAATAAAATAAAAGGCTGGGATATAGCTCAGTGCAATGGTATCAGGTTCAACCTCCAGTACTGCAAAAAAGAAACAAAACCCAAAGGACTACAACAGGTATAGGTATGTCTGTCTGTTTCTGTTTTGGTGTGAGGCTGGGGGCTATACAAAGAAAAGGGCTTTGTTTAGCTCATAGTTATGAAGGCTGAAAAGTCCACAGAGCATGGTGCTGGCTCTAGTGAGTGGCTACAGGTTGTCACATTATAAAAGGAAGTGTCCCAGCAGGGACACATGCAAAAGGAAGCTGTCACATGGCAAGACAGGAAGCCAGCATGAGATGGGGCCAACTGGGGTCCCTCAGGGACTGTGGGAATCCTCTCAGGGGGAAGGTGCCAGAGTGACTAGGACCCCCGTCTCTTAAAGGACCCCCGGCCTATTAACATCACCAGATTGAAGACCATGCTTGCCACACGTGAACCCTTGTGGGACGCACTTAAACCTACATGCAGACCACTGCAGGGGATAGTGAAGCCTTTGTAATAACTGACCAGAGTGATAGTTTACACAACTGCAAATCTACTAAGAACCGCCAAGTTTTGCACTTGAAGTGGGAGACATGGCTGGTATCTACATTATATCTCGATAAAGCTGTTATTTAAAGAAAAGCGAGGGGCTTATAAAGACAGTGCATTTAGCACTCTGGAAGACTGAGGCAGAAGGATTGCAGATTTTTGTGCCAAACCTGGGCAATTTAGTGACTTAGCAAGACCCTGTCTCAAAATGAAAACAAATTTTTAAAAAAGGCTATAGCAGTAGCTAAGTGCAAAGGTCCAGGGCTTAATGTTCAGAACTATAAAAAAGAAAAGAAAAAAAAAAAAAGTCAAAGGGCAAGAATGAGAAGTAAACTTGAGTTTGCCAATAAGGAAGGTCTAGTGTTGGTCTCAGACAAGGAGACACCAGTGAAGGTGGAGACAGAGTCGTGTGCCATTGGCTTGGAAGAGCAGGGAGTTCTGGGGATAGGTCAGCCACTAGCAAGACTGCAAACAGAGTCAGGCTCGTAGGCCACAAGTAGAAGCAAGGAGACAGAGAAAGCAGTGGAGTACACAGCCCTAAAACTATCCACATTTACAAAGTGCCTACGTGGCCTATAATACATGATATACGTGCACCTGACAAACTAGGCTGACTGAATATAGTGGTGGCCACCCTCTGGCAGGCCTGCTGCTGTGGGCTAATTCCTGCCACTGAGAGCTCTGAAGTGTTCACCACCACTGGACTAGAAATTCAAGGGTAGGGACTAGATCTTGCTTATCTTTGTTTTCCGAGTTTCCTGCTTGGTGTCAGCCACATGAATGTGCAGTAGGTAAACATTTGTTGAGGTCCTGCTACACAGGACCTTAGACATAACAGGTGTTTGCATTTCTATTTAGTCTGTGCTGATTTGATGGTGAGACATTGTCTCTTGTATTAACCTACATTTCACTGATCATTAGTGTGATCTGGTAGATACTTTTTCAAGTGCTTGTGAAGCATCTATTTTTTTTTCCTGATTTTTCTATCCCTGCTTTTTGCTTTTTCCTCATTTAACTATTATCACCTCAGACTTTTTCTTCAGGAAATAAAGATCTGAACTTCTCTGTCATAATGGCTGCAGTTCTTCTCCCCAGTTGGTGCCTTGTCTTTCAATGTTATTTGTGCCGAAGACATTTGACACAGCCTTAGAAAGCCCTAGTCCTCCAGAGGCCTGAAAAGGATTCTGTTCCCTTTTAATTTTGTATGGCATGAGACTGAAGAAGATGCTTCTCCAGTACATTTGGAATTTCTTTTGGTGTACAGAAATGAGGCGAGGACCACATTTTTTTTGGGTCCCTAACTTCCTAGCTTTTAGAGAGCTTCAAATAATTAGGACGTCATGCATCCAAGCAAATCTCAATTTAAGGGGCTCTGACACTTCCCTAAAAATCCAGTAGGCTTGGGCTGGGGAGACAGCTCAGCAGTCTAAGCACCTTCCTAGCAAATGAAAGGACCCTGGCTCGATCCCCGGTACCTCATGCTGTGCTGGCCACCAAGTCTAGTGGTACATGCCTGTAATCCCAGCAGTGGGGAGGCTGGGACAGGAGGATCACTATGAGTCTAAGCTGCATAGCGAGACCCTGTACCAAATACATAAATAAATAAAAGATTTTTTAAAAGAATAAAACAACAGGCTGTGTTTAGCTGTTCTTCTCTCTCTCTCTCTCTCTCTCTCTCTCTCTCTCTCTCTTCTTTTCCCAGTTCATAACTTCAGAATATTGTTGTGGCTGCCTGCATGTTCTCTATAAATAATTTTAAGCCAGTAGTTTTCAATTTGGGGATCCCCCCACTCTTTGGTTGTCACAGTTTGAGGAAGGAGTGCTACCAGGATTTAGCGGCCAGAGGCCCCACTGCAAAGAGTAATACTGAAGTGGGCAAACCCTGTTTCAACCTGAAAAGTACAAACTAGTTGAAATCAGACATTTCTGAGAAATCTGAGGTTTCAATTCAAATGTCAAAAAGAAAATGCTGTGAGATGAACCTCCAAGGCCTCCTTCCGAGCTTCTTTTCATCCTTTCTCATTTCAAGATTTGGCCCTTGGGGAGGAGAGGGGCAGGAAAGGCTAAAGAAATATTACTGGCCCACAGGTCAGCCTGGAGTAGCTGCGAGTACTTGGATGGCTTCCCAGGACGCCATCCAGGAAGCTATCAGAAAGCTGATAAAATCTCCCAACATTTATCAACCTTGGCACAACTGGTCTCTTGTGTGCTGTCAAAGGATTCAAACTCCCAGACCTGCTGACACTGGGCTCTGGACTCTACCTAGCACCCAAGGTCCTTGCTGGTACCCTGAAGTTCCTCCAGTGGAGTAAGCTTGTGGACTGATGCTGCCTCCTTAGTCAGACCCAATAGCTTTATTTTCACAGCAGTTTATTTTCACCTTAGCTCACTGTCTGCTGACTACACTGATTTCAATACCATACCATTGTTCTACTGCATTATTTTACTACCCCACTGACCAAGTCTAAATTACTTTTGCCATCATTACTTGACAATATGTTTTCCTCTTCATAGTCTCATGTTTTTATTCTTTATTCCAGAATTAGGATGTGCCTATCACTTCAGTACAAGTTTCATTAGAATTCTGATTCAAACCACATTAAGCTACACATTCAGCTACACAATGATCAGAAGAAAAGAGAAAGGGTTGACCAGATAGCTCAGCGGATTAAAGCGCCTGCTTAGGCAGAGCACAGCAGCCAGCTGGGATTTGATCCTTGGTGTGCTGTGCTGGCCCTGCCCCTGGGGTGTGCTGAGATGGCAGTTGAGACTGGGGGTGGTGGTGGGAGCCTGTAATCTCAGCACTTGGGAGGCTGAACACAGGCAGAGCACTATGAGTCCGATCTATGTAGTGAGACCCTGTAGACCCTGTCCTGAATACAAAAAAGAAAAAGAAAAAAAAAACATTTATTTTTCTTCTGAAAGCATTGTTCTCCAATCTTTTCCCTTCCTACATTCCTCCCAGCCTTCTTTTCCCTTTCTCCTTTCTTCCTTCTTCTCTCTCCTCCCCTCTCCTCCCTCCCTTTGTTTCCTCTCTTGCTGGGAATTGAAGCCAGGGCTTTGTACATACTAGATGAGACCTCTACACTCAATCAGCACCCCTGATTCTCAATCCTGTATGTTGCTTATTAAGGTTACTCCTGTGTGTTTTATATTATTGCTGCTATTAGGAATAAAATATCTTTCAAACAATGATTGCTATACATAAAAAAACTGACTCAGTAATATTTACATTGTCTTTGTCTCCCTTGAATTCTGTTTTTCATTCTAGTGTTATTTTCAGTAATCCTCTTGACAATTTTATCTCATTTTAATTGTTCTTGTTTTGATCTCATTGAATTGCCTACAGCTTTGAGAAAATGTTAAACAGGGTGATTATGATTTTTCATTCAGTTAACAAATGACTTGTTTTGTTTCTGGTTTGGATGGCAATGTCCCTCATTCCGGCTTCGGCTGGCCTGATTTCCCCCACTTCTGGGTGAGATTTCTCATTACCTCAAATTAGAGCCAAATTCTATTATAAATATCGCTTGTGACAGGTGGTCAACAAAACTCTAGGAGTTTGACAGAAATGTCAAAGATAATGTAAATGAAAGTGGTGCAGCCTTTAAGGATAGAAATGTGAGAAGAATTAGACCTCCCGGATCTGTGACGACCAAGGCCCAGGCTGAATGCAACCAAACAAGCAACACAGTTCAACACCAGACTCCAGCTGAGGACCCAGCTACATGAAAATAGTTCTACTGAATAGATCCACAGTATCATTACTTTAGGATCTAAACTAGCCAGAAAGATACTACAAATTTCATTTAACAAACTTGGCCCCACACTGGCCATAAAATAGATCCCTGCGCTTATTGCCTGAGGATAATGAACTCTATAAGCTACCTAGAATAGGAATAGGCTGCCCTATAGAAGGCCTGCTGTGTCTCAGAGGCCACTCTGATTCTACAAGGAGCGCCAATTATTCTGAGAAGGACACACATACAGTTATCTTTCAATTTCAATCATATACACTTAAGGTTTTTTTTTTTTTTAAACAGTCCATTCATTTGGAATCATTGCCCAGACATGAAGAAGGATGTGACTTGACTGGTAATGTCACTCACTCTCCTTTAGTGACACTAAGCCTCAAACATAATATGACTATCTGAGAATCTGGGACTGCATATGTGTGACAATTGAGGGCCGATTTGTCAGAAAACATCATCTTGCTTTATTAATTCAGCATGTTCCTGGAAAACTTTTTCTCTCTTGCCACTTCAGCATTTCTTAATGTTTAATAAAAGATTAGGTTTCCAAAATAATAATAATCAAGATAGCTGAGCAGGTTAAAATGGAACTATGCCTAGAAGTCTTGATGAAATATCTCAAATTCTCACTGAATCACAAATGAAGTGACAGAAAACAATAAACACGGAAAGCAGACCTCAGTCTTGCAAGCATTCACAACTACAGGCCCAGGGGGCTTGATCCACACACGTTAGATGAGGTCTTAGGCCCATCCATTAAGCTTCACTTCTAGAATGTCCAAGGAAAGAGGAGAGAGAGGGCTTTGGGAAAGTCTCTGCCTCTCCTGAGAACATGGGAGCCGGGTACTGACCTTCAGCACAGCTTATCCAGGGACCTGCTAGTAGTTCCCACCTCTTCTCCTAACCTGGCCAATTTCTCAAGCCAGGATGAGCCTGCAAATTGCCAAGAGCATTCTGTGCTAGGCATAAGAGGGCTGTGTAATTTTCTGGGAAGAGCCCTCCCCTGCAGAACTGTATGTGTAGGCAAGATAGAGAAAGGAAGGTGCTGAAATTTATAGTTTTTCTTTTTTGCTTTTCCATAGCTTAGGAAACGAGAAAGTAAAGCCATGGAAAGATCTCATCTCAGGGTTGGGGAGATATCTCAATGGCATAAGTGCCTGCAGTGTGGGCCCTGAAACACTGGGCCTGCCGTGCTGCCCTGAAACTGGTGCACACCTGTAATCCCAGTGCTGGGGAGGCTGAGACAGGAGGATCACTAGGAGTCTGAACTGTGTAGTGAGACCCTGTACCAAAATAGATTTCGTCTTAGTCCAGTAGAGCCTAACTGAATGATCATTTGCTAAAAACAAAATAAATAGTCCCAGAAATCTGCACACAGCTTAAATTAATTCACCCTCTAGGTGGGGAGAAATCAGGGAGGGTGAGGAGAACAGAGGGCTCCACACACATCTTGTCTGTCGGTAAGCATGAGCTCCTGTGCGAGGCTCAAACTACAGAAACAAAAATCCACCCTGACCTCTTCTCTCACACCACAAGGTCATGGTCACAGGAGTGTAAGAGAATGCTGTGAGTTAAGTCTAGATCTATGAAATTTACTTCCAATAAGAAGGAAGGAAATTGAGCTTCGATTCTTAGCCTCAGTCGGGCGCAGGGTGACCTTGACAGAGGAAATGAAGAAGAGGGCTGAAGGAGGAAAGCATCGTCTCAGGCCTCCAACTGTTCCTACTTGTGCTTTCTGTGATTTGTATGTGCTTTGGACCTCAGAGGCTCATGTAGCAGAAGCTTGGTCCCCAGCATAGTGGCACTGAGGGCTGATGGGATCTTTAAGAGGTAGGGCCATTTATAAAAATTTTGTTCTTTAAATTTTGGACCTCTCATCCTGGAGAAACTGCTATCTTTACCCTTCTGTGTGTGATTTATTTCACTTGATATTATAGTCTCTAGTACCAACCATTTTCCTACAAATGGCTCAAGTTTATCCTTCTTTCCGGCTGAATCATACTCCACTGTATACACACACCATGTTTTCTTCATCTATCAGTCTGCTGATGGGCATTTGGGATGCTTCCATACCCAAGCTGTTGTGAGGTGTGTGGTTATAAACATGTATATGCACAACTTGCTGTAATATGATGACTTTAACTGTTTTGGGAAAATACCCACAAGTGCTGTAGCTGGGACAAATGAAATTTCTAAGTTCAGTGTTTTGAGGACTTTCCATACTGATTTCCATAGGGAGATGGCAGAAAACAGGGAAGAAGACCTCCTGGAGAAGTGAAGGAGATCTGGGAAAGGAGGGGCTGGGAGAGGAGCGGGGAAGCAGGAGTCATAACACTCAAGATATGAAATGCACAGGCGCCAATTCCCCAAGAGGAATGTCATTATTATACACTGCAATCACATACTGCCTTGCAATGCAGTTGCAGCCAGAACCACGGAATGAACTGTGTGACCGTAACTGTGGAAAGAAGCAAGTTCGTGAGCCGAGGTACTGCTGTGCCAGTGATATACATGCATTGAGAGAAACAAAAAGGAGATGGGGCCTGGAGGGAGGCGCTTATGTCTCAGGAACCATCATGGTTCCAGCTTGGAGGAGCCTTCCAAGAGTGAACCAGGAGTGGGTCTGTTATTATAAGAGCGGGCTTTTGCAAAGTGGCACAACCTTCCCTCTGTTGCTTTTGCACATGTGCCTCTCATCCACGAGCCCCTGCTTCCCTGGGGCCTTTCTATCATGTGTGGACTCTGAGGGGATAGCCACTAGAAGCCGAGAAGATACTGTCCCATGCTTTTGGACCCATAGAACCATGAGCTAAACAAGTCTTTTTTCTTTAGAACTTGCCCAGCCTCCGTTAGTGTGATAGCAAGAGAAAATGGACTAAAGCAGCAATGCTCAAATTTAGTGTTCGGCGAACAGTACTGTGGCACATGAAGAGAAAACATGCTATGAGTCAGAATGAGCAGACAAAGTGGAAAACATGAGCAGACCTGGAGGGAATTTCATTATTGAGGCTATCAGATATGTAGACCACCAACAACCTGGCCACATGTGTTTGTGGAGAAAAACATCCAAGTGTGAAAACTTGGGCAATCAATTGAAACGATGACAAGTAAAACAGACCTTGTAAATTTATAAAGATAGCAATAACAGACCCGAAAAACATAATAACTAAAAATTTTAAATCCAAAGGATAGGTTTAATGGAAGATTAGACATTGCGAAGAAAAGAACGTAGGAACTCAAATGTAAGCCAGCATGACTGTTCTTGAACAAAACAGATAGAAGTAAGAGAGGCTAAGGGACATGAAGGCTACAGTGAGAAAGAAGACAGAGTTCTAGAAGAGGTGGAGAGGGAGAAATTGGCCAAGGTAGTGTGTGAGGATTTCAAGGTGAAAAGCCCAACCCACGGCTTGAAGAAGACCCATAAAGCCCACGAGAGATGCATAAAAGGAAATCCACAGCTAGACACATCGTAGTAAAAAAAGTAGCCAAAAAAAAAGTAGCCAAAAGAAAAACTGAAAGATTATTTCCCAGGAAATAGCAGAGAGACTAACAGTTGACAGCCAGCCTGCAAAGGAGTAATATTCAGAAGAAACTACTTTTGAAATATCTACTTGGCAAAACCATACAACAGACTCTAATGTTCAGTGCTATAACGCGGCTACTCTCGGCCACTTAGAGGTTACTTCAGTGACTGCAAAAGCAAGAAGACAATGGGAAAGGCGGCTTTCCTCTGATTGGGAAACGAGTATGCACATAGGAATTGATTCCAGATGTGCGGGCCTATCAGAAATCAGAAAAGCGAGCTATAATTACTGAACCCCATGTAATCATATATGCATAAAACCTAGGCAACTACAATTCAATAAAATCAGGAAAACGCAACAAAACCCAGTGACTTCTCCACAGGCAACACTAAAACACAAAGAAAGAAATTCCATTTCCAGCAAACACACAACTTTCCAAAGGGAAATCATTCGTCCTAACAGCCCCAGTGCCATACCTTTTAGAAAATGTCAAGAAGAAAGGCTAAGAGGAAACGTATGGGCTCCTATGGAAAACAGTGAAAGTCTTTACTGAAATTTGTAAAGAGAAAATACATATTTAGAGAGCCATTCTGTGCTCCTGAATCACAAGAGTCTGAGTCTTAAAGGTCCTAAAAGTAATTTAATAAACATCTCAGTGATATTTATTTTAGAATTGAAAAAACATTCTGAAGTTCATATGAATAAATAAGCAGAGAAGAATAATGGGGGAGGGCCAAGCTCCAGCTATCAAAGTGTATAATACAGAGAGCCAGGATAAATATGCTTGGACCACAGTTGATCAGGAGCAACTGAAATTATGGAAAAATTTCAGATATGGGAGGGCTATGTACTATGTTTTGGTATAATCAAGATAACACGGTAATGGCAAAATCAACAGCACTGAATCCATGGCATAGAACATATATAAAACATATTTAGAATATTTGGTTCTCTGGGGAAAAAAATCAAGTGTAATCTTCATTACATTAAAAAAAAAACCCTCATCACATTCAAATGAGTTACAGAAAGGTTAAAGAATTTAATGTTACTAAATCAAACTGTAAACCATAAAATTAGAAGGGTAGGTAACTAACCACTACGTAGGGGAAGAATTTTAAATCATAAAAGCAATAGAGCAAACAAAGTTGAAAACTTCTGGCGCTGTATACTTTAAAATTTTAAAATGTTAGCATGCCAAAAGCCAAAGGAAATAAAGCTAAAAGACAAAGGAAGACTTGCAAAGTAGTTTCTCTGATTGTGACAGGCCAACATTTAACAACCCAAGCCTTTAGAGATCAGTTTTTAAAAAAACTTAAGGTCACAGGAAAAGAAAATGCAAATAGCTCTGGTTATTTTTTTTAAATGACAAATTTAAATAAGAAACTACTTTTGAAATATCAACTTGGCAAAAACCATACAACAGACTTTAATGTTCAGTGCTATGACACGGCTACTCTCAGCCACTCAGAGGAGACTGTGATTGGTGCCACCTTTCCTCTCTGGAATGTTCTGGTCATTACTAATTAATTACTTTGTCTGGTGGGTTCTGGTGGCAGCTGAGCAAACCTGTCTGATTTTCACGCTTGGGAAAGCAAGTGCAAACTTTCCTGATAGCTCACATATTGTTGGGGTCACAAAGCAGCAGGCAGTAAGGAGTTCAGAGACAAACCCAGAGTCTTGGACAATATGGAGCGATGTTTGTGGGAATTGGAATTGAGGCCTACTGTGATTCACAAGTATGGAGAAGACTTAAAAATTTTAAAAACATTATTGCAGTGAAAGACATATGGCTATTACTTTCCCTCAAAATCCTCCCCAACACTTCAAATACACTAATCCCATCCCTCTTGCCACTTCCCGAAGCACTTCTGGAAGTCCTCTTTCGTAACTGCCATTAGTTGCCCTGTTCTGGCTGCCACAGGGCCCTGCACCAATTCAAAATGTTTACATTTCATGGTCGTTTTGACTTCGGGGAAGGGCCAGAAGTCGCAAGGTGCCAGATCTGATGAAAAAGGTAGAAGATAACATGCTGTTATGTTTTTACCTGACAGATATAGTCACAAATATTTCAAATCGATTTAGGTAGCCACAATAGTACCATTAAAGACCCTCGCAAAAGGAACTCCTAGAATCGCTTCAGAAAGTAGTAGAAAGACGGGATGAGCATGTTCAAGGTAAAGCAGGTATCTTGAGGGGAATTCACGGCAACGTGTCTTTTTCTGTAGTAAATAATTTGCATTTAGACATTCACCATATATTTTGGTCATATCCCATAGGAACCACAAGATTTCCAAAGCCCAAGCCAGCAGGCACAGGGAAAAGTCCAGTTAGAAGCCTCTGTCAGGTGCCAGGCGCACAGCGCACAACAACCGCATGTCGAGCGGGTTGGGAGCGCTAATCCACGAACTTACATACAGTTGGAGCCACCGTGCAGGCGCTGGGCATGTGCTGAGGATTTCATAGTAACAAAACTGATGTAATCTTGCACCAACAACCTCATGGTGTAGTGGAGGGAATTAGAAAACAAGATACAAAGCAAACAAACAAGCACATAGGCAAAGTAAAGTTTTCATGAGAATAATGAAGGCTATAAATAGGGCATTGAGACAGGGCAGGGACTCCAATTTATAAACCAAAACATGAAGAGGAGAGACTGGCGACTGCCAAGGTTACAGGTGGGTGGCTTAGGTGGCAAATGGGTACACACGTGGGTACACAGTGTCTCTTCCTGCAGAAATAAATGGCTGCTTTTGAGGCGTGCAGCTTCACGCCACTCTACCTTTATGCCTGTGTTCCATGCAGGCGATGGAGGCAGAGGGCCAGGGCTGGTGGCACCCTGTGGCTCTCTGCAGCATGTGACCCTCTCTACCCTGGTAGACTATGGAGGACAGCGGTGCTTGGGGCATGGTTTGCGCATGCTTTGTGCATGGTCCTTCTAGTTGTTTTTGTTTGTTTGTTTGTTTTTTCCCTAGCTTTAGATAACTGAACATTTATGTAATTGTTTCACTTCATAAAGTATGGTCCAGAGAGACACCATGAAAATTGCTAAATCAATTTATTTTGAAGCAGAGACAAGGTTTTTTAAAAAAGCCAATGGAATGAAGGCGATGTGTTCCATTTCAAGAGACTTTGGGATGTGGTTCCCTCCCCATGAAATCCTCTCCCCCATGCTTGGGTGGTAAACCAAAATGACAAATTGGGGGCAATTTTTTTGTTTAAAAAGGTCAGTGATGCTCTGTGCATAAATGACGAAGACAGCACACAGGGCTGAACAGCAACAGGAAAGGGCAGTGAGTGAGACGCTAGACAGGAATCTGAAAAAGACTTGGGCTCCAATTTGCGTTCTTGCACTGTGTGATTTTGATGCTACTGACTTACCTTCTGGGCCCAGTCTCCTTGTGGCTCAAGAGCGTAATATCTACCTTTCCAGGTTTTGCGGACTATCAAATTGCTTTCTAATAACAGCAGTAGCTCATCTCTCTGAAACGCTTAAGTGCCAGGCATGATGTTCAGGGCCCACTCTGCATTCGCAAAAGTCAACAGCCTAGATGAAACAATTCAGTTCCCAGTTCAGAGCTGGCATTTGGGCCACGTGGAGCACACATTTCTATTTCTCTTACCCGTCTACAAGATGACTTGTCATGCTCTTATGTTCTCTTCAAGAGTGTTAGATTTGATAATATTCAGTCCCCAGAGATGAAAGATGAACATAAAATGTGGTTGTCTGTGCTTGTGAGCATGCATGCGTGGGTGGCATGAAACAATTGCTCCTTGAATCAGAAATGTTTCCTAATCTAGATTATCGTAGGTTTCAGCCCTAGACTTCAGATTATTGTCCTAATTATGTTAATCTGGTTCTGCTGTTTTGCAGACACATGATATTTTTTCCTGATTTATCCCTTCATACCTAGTTTATCTCAGATCCATTTCTATTTTGTCTGTCTGATTTAGTAATCCACCGCCTCAAAGGTCTCCTCTGCTTCTAACCTAAACCTGAACTCATCCCCATTCGGCCTTCATCTCCCACACATCTGATGTTAAGTTGTCACAAATCTTGACTTTTCTCTTAGCCTTATACCATATATTTTTTAAAAATCACTCTGCTTTGGTTTGGAATTATCTTTCTCCCAATTTAGACCCAGAGCATAGAATTCAGAGAGCAAGAGCTACTTTCAATGCCAAATGGAGACAGCACATAAATCAAAAAGTTAACATCGAGAGGGTTCTGTGGATGCTGGAGAAAGACCAAACCGGAAGGTGACCTGGGGAGTTTGGCTGGGAGGGGAAGATAAAAATTACTTTGTTTAATTTTCGAAGTTCACTGGTTTAGGAGAAAAGCATGTTAAAAGGATACTGTGGAATGCATTAAAAATAATATAGCAATGCATAACTAGGTTGTTTATATTCAAAACTGTCTCCCCTATACCTGATTTGGTGTCTTCACTGTATTCTCAAGAAATAGGAAGGGACAAGCACAGAATGTCCTCCTTGTTGTGAAAGGAAACTGAGGGAGAGGCTCTTACAGTGGTCAACCCACTCACTGCTCAACCTTGACAAAAACAAGTCAAGTATGTCTACCCCCAGTACAAAGGCATTCACTGGAATTTGTGATTTGGACCAGAGGGCTGTTAACCTTGGCAGGATGTCCTTTAGGAGAACCAACAAAATTCTAGTCAGGCACTTTTAGACTTGTTCACTGCTATAGTTCAAGGCCCACATATTAAAGGCTTGGTTCCCAAATTGATGCTATAGGGAGGTAGTGGAACCTTTAAGAGGTGAAACCTAGTGGGAGATTTTATGTGATTGGGGGCGTGACCTTGAACAGAATTGTGGGATACTTGTCTCTTCCTCTTTCTTTTTGCTTCCTGGCTACCATGAGGTAACCAACTTTCTCCACTAAGTACTTCCTGCCATGATATCTTTCCTTACCAGTGGCCAATAACCATGCACTAAAGCCTGCAAACTGAACCCTTTTTCTTTTTCTTTCTTTTTATTTTTTACTTTTTTGGTGGAACCGGGGATTGAACTCAGGCCCTTGCACTTGCCAGGTAAGCACTTATTCTACTTAGCCATCTCCCCAGCCCTAAACTGTCTTTCTTATTGAGTGGACTTACCTCAAGAATTTGTTACAGTAATGGAAAACTGATAAACACATATATGTTTTATTTCTGGATATCAAATCTTAATAACTTCTACAGGACATTGAATTTTGGGTTTATCATTATGTCAAATCTATTTTCCTTGTCAGAAATGACTTTTGAGATAAAATTGTCTATATAGGCATAGGGATGTGTATGTTTCTTATACACACCACCAATTCTTTCTTTATACTAATGTTTACCAGTTAAAAGGTAAGCTAGTGCCAAAAGAAGTAGTTTGCTGTCCTAGGTATACCAGTTTCTTATCCATTGATGATCTTTTACATCTGTGCATCTCAAATTGATGACATGAAATTCAACATATTCTCATCTGAACAGCTCTAGAGTAAAATGATAGGCTATTCCATCCTTTTGTCTTTCTGCTGGTATTTTAAGTAGCAAGGCAATTTGTCCCCAAGTTATGCGATAAGATATATGATGTCACTTGGTTCCCTTCAGTGGAGTGCTCTATAGAGTATTATAAAGGGGGGATGCATCACTTAGGGCCATGTAGTTATGCTCTTGCTTGTGACAACTCAAAGAAACAGCTGACGAGCATCCCTAGAGGCCCAGAAGCGCACAAGTTCCATCACCTTCTGCTACAGCCATATCAAAGCTAGGCTTGAGTCCCACGCTGGGGAAAGGATGTGGCAAAGAACACACTAGATCTTAAGTGCTTCCATCCTTGAAAGAGACCACATCACTCGGCTTGGGCTTCACCAGCCAAATCAAGCCTTGTGGCTCTAACTCCCAGGGGCCATGCGGGTATTCCTCTTGTGCCCGAAGGGGAGGAATTCAAAAACATTGATGGGTACTTGCAATGCCCATGCACTGGATGTCTATTGGTTTGGAGTGCCTCACATGCACATGTCATGGAGATAGAACCCAGCTAAGCCAAGTGACCCACCCTCTGTTGTGTACAGTCTGTGAATGCTTCAGATGAACAACTCCAATCAGAGTTTGTTTAGACTGCAACAGCAATGAACTACCCTGATCTGGAGACTGATGTCTCTAGAGACTGCTGGTTTTCAGTGCAAATACAGAAGAATATTAAAAAGGGCTCAACCATTGTAGCAACCTCACCTTTCAGAAGCTCAGTTATTTTCTGTTCTCTTTTCCCCATGAGACTACCTTTCTTTCTCAATCTTTTCCTTAGCCGGTTTCTTTAGATTTTATGAATCTTGAGGGTTACTAATATCTCCCAACATATCCCATTTCTGTGTAGCAAGAGTCAGCTTTTGTTTCTTGCTCCAAACAATTTCCCAAATGGAAAACAAAAGCTTAAAATCAAACAAAGCGATGAATTGGCAAGGGTTTTCCAGGTGCTATGAGACACACAGACAGGCTGGGAGATGGGGAAGAATACCAAGCACGAAGCCAAGGAATCAAGCTCCAGTCTCAGCTCCATCACCCATCTCACCGCATGACCTTGAACAAGCCCCAAAACTTATCTAAAAAATGAAGGTCTGGGACAACTTGTTCTTCAAAGTCCTTTGTGTCTCAAGTGGACCATGTGTCACTTTAGGACTCTTGAAACAAGCACAAAGCCTGAATTTGGGTATCAAATTGAAACCAAAACCAGCCCCACACTCTGATAAACTGTGTGTCTACTGAAGGTATTTCCCAGAATCCCATTAGCCTAAGGAGATCACAGGCTGATGCTTCATATATTTCATGTGCTTGGAGATCATGAAGCCTGTCTGAGCATCCAGTCACCTGGGAATTGGTCTCAGAGGCAAGAGCGCTCAGTGTACAGGATGACTCCCACAACTTATCCGACTCCTATTTATTATGCAGTTTGTCCTTTACTTTTCCAGGATTCATTGGGGTCCTTTATTTGTGTCAGCTTAGCACCCAGGAGGCAGAGGAACTTGACATTTCTGGAACATTGTGATCTATTCATATCAATAAAAGTAATGATGACAAAACTAGGTTTTCCATCTCTGATTAGAACACCAGGAGCTGGACAGAGAGAACCCTAACTATTTCTCAGCAGGTGGGTGCATGGATGAGAAATGAGACGACTTTCTCTGTGAATAAGCTTCACCTCTGATTAAAATTCTGCCTAGAATGAAAGATGGTGCACTGAGATATGAATGACTCACTAAATCAGACGGGCTTCTCAGTATGTGTTATTCTTCCTGCCTTTAGCTCGCTATATTTAAAAAAGGGGGCTTTTAAAGGGTGCCCTGTCCTGATAGGTATGGATAATGTCCAGGCAACACAGAAGTGTCTTTCACAGATAGGAAGAGCCTTCACAAATCCCTGAACATGGAGGTCAGGGGAACTTCAGGGGCTTTTAGTTCTATGGGCTGTGTCCAGAAGGCGGCACTGATTGTGGGTTTTAACAAAAAGATAACGAAGCAGGAAGGGCTCAATCCTAAGGTCTTAGCTCTTTGCCCTGCACTGCTCAGAAAAGGCCTGTCAGTTACTGTGCATATGGGTGTATGTTTGTTCTCTTTGTAAAGTGAGGAAGGAAAGGCGTAAGGGGCCAGCTGAGCAGAAGACAGATTTGGCTGCCTAGAGGTTTCAGAAGATGCTAACAAGCTGAGTCTTCACAGGAAATCTGGGAAATTTGCTGGACCCAAGTCCTGTCCTAATCTTCTCAGCAGAGACTGCTATTGAGCACAGCAGACATAGTGAATGCCAGGTCAGACCAAACTGCTTGGCAATTGGAGGACATGGCTGCTGCTACTCCTTTGCTTCTCAAGTGCTTCAAATGCAGTTTTCCTGATGGACACAGTTGTAACTCCTAGACTGGTCCTAAGTTAAAAACAGAGAGATGACTACCTGTGCAAAATTGGTTCATGTTTGTCTTTCATAGGACAAACGCGGTTTGAAAGTTTTCTGTCTTTCATGCAAGGTGGGGAATTTTAAAAAATACTCTACATGTTCTCCTCTTTCTGGCTACTTCTTCACTCGGACTCAGCAAGCACATTAACTACATTCTTGTGGAGCTTAGCAGTAGGAAGCAAACACAAGAATCTGGCAATAAGTCCATGAAGTAACATGTCCCACTCAGGATGCGGGGGTCTTGGGGATAGGCTTATCCTCTGCATTCTGGGGACTGGCGTCCAATGATTCTCTTATGCCTCTAACTGTAAACCTGGCAGCTCTGAATCTGCTATTTGCTATTCAGTTCCAGGACATCAGCTTGTAAAAGCAATCCAGACACACGATGCTTAGACTTAGCAGTTTCAGCACTGATGGATTGGATGAGCTCAGCCAAAGCTCCAACGGAGCCAGAATTCCTGAGAATGAAGGCTTGGGCTGCTAAGCTGGTGGCGATCCAGTACTCTGCAAGCTGTGGTGGTAGGAGACCAGAGGGTCGCAGGCTGGTGGAGCCAAGGAGCACATCTGCTGGGCTTGAACTGCAAGTTTTTATCAACTTAAATGGGTAAAGAACATTGCCATTCAAGGCTGATGGTTAGATCAAAGGTGCATGCTGGCCCAGAGCTCCCTCCTCATGTTTGCTTGGTTCCTCTTTCTTATTATGCATTTACTGCAAATTCTACAGGGTCTCACTACACAAATCAGATGAGTAGTGATCCTCCTGTTTTCAGCCTCCCAAGTGCTGGGATTACAAGCACATGCCCCCAGGCCCAGTCTCGGTGGCCATCTCAGTGCACCCCAAGGGTGAGGCCAGCACAGGATGCAGAGAAATTTCCACCAAGCCAAAGCAAGGGTGAGGTGAGGTGGACAGAGAAATGGAGGGCTTTCCAGGTCACGACATAGATGCTGGTCTCTTTCTGTCCCAAATTCCAGCACGAAGTCACTACACTGAGCATCAAGGAAGTTCTCTGCACCTTGCTAGACAAGAACCTACACCTTCTTAAAATGCACCAAGGCAGCGACTGCAGACAGGTTCAGTGGAGGGTGAGCCAAAAGATCAGAGGGCCAGGGAACATGTTCTAGCCCAAGGGGTAAACAGTGGCTGCTGTAGGTACTAATTATGGAAATCAGGCATGTCTTTCTTACAAGAGAGATGGAAAAGAGACCACAAAATCTCTCCATCCCTACAGTGCTGCATGAGCTGCAAAAGGCTTCAGTGCCATTGGCCATTGGTTTGTTATCACAGCCTATAAAAAAACTGAGCTACGAATCACTGTCCGTGGCTGGTAGATGACAGAAATAACACGGTGAGGTTAGATGACTGGCCAAGATAAGCTAATAAGGGGCAGCACTGGAGATTTTTAATTGCCACGCCAAAGGATATGTACTGTAGGACTAGAGCATGGTGGAGAAAGAACCCTGACACTGAGGGCATGGTTGCTGCATTCCTTCCCAAGGCTGAAGGCAGCATCCTAAAAGGAGTAAGGTGCTTGCTGCCGTCCATCTCTGCAGAATAATTTTCAAGTAGGCCCAAGAGTTTTCCTCTTGCAATCTCTATTCTTTTCTGAGTCTGGATCTCACTGTCTCATGGGTGTAAGCACTTCACCAAATGAGCTCCTGAACAGGGATTAACTCCAAGCAACACTTGCAGCGTTTCTTTAGAAATGAGAACTGAATGAGGCCACCGCGATGGCACTTCTCTTGGAAGAGAGGCAAGCCAATTAGGTTTGTGAGTCTCTTTATTCTTACTTCTTCCTCTCAATGTAATCATGTAAGGGCCCAAAACTGAATGCCTAGGAATAGGGACATTGCCTGGCGAATGTCAAGTAATTATACAAAATTTATAGTTAAGAAAAACCAATCTGACTGAGAGCTAAGTCAAGCCCCTGAGGGCAAGAAACCACCTTTTGGAAAGCAGGCTGGGGATTCATAGTGACAGAACCCTTTGGTACTCGTCTTCCCCAAACCTAGTTGCTACCAATCCATCCTCAGCAACACATGCCTAGCAGCTAAAAATCCAACCCAAATCCTAATATGGCCAGGGGTCCACATGGCAACAGGGCATTCACATTTTTCCTCTTTGGTTTGTCCTTCCAGCTTTACTCCAGTCTAGTAGGTCTAAAGATGACAAACTGCCCTGGAGAAAGCCAAGTTTTATGTTCTATTGTTTTTTGTTGAGGATCTGCCATTTGTGCCAACAACTCTATGCATTTATCGTCAGCCTCACCAAGAAGTACTGTATACACACACACACACACACACACACACACACACACACACACACATGTGATGCCTGGGCAAATTATTTTCATGAGGATCTGAGTAAACGGCATATCTTGCCTCTTATGTCCAGCTAAAGAATGCTGAAGGTTTTTAAGGCAGGTAACTGCTGACATCATTTCCTCTGTGGAAGTCAGGATTTCTTCATATCAAGTTTAACCATGAATAAAACAGAAAATATGAGATGTGGTTTAAAAACATGGAGAATGTTTAAACTTAAAATATTATTGCAATAAAAGACATGTTGCCATTAATTTCCCTCAGAATATGCTCCCTCAGTTCCAACAGTCTTATCCCACCACTCTTGCCACTTTCTGAAACACTTCTGGATGACTCCTTTTGTGAATATCGTTAGTGGCACCACTGTGGCTGCCCTAATGTCCCAAACCCATTCAAAATCCTTACCTTTCATGGACATTGAACTTTGGGGAAGAGCTAGCAGTTTCAGGGTGACAGATCCAGTGAATAAGATGGATGAGGACACCCTATAATGTTCTTATTTGGCAGAAATAGTCAATATTTTCAAATTAAGCAGCTACAACAGTCCAACTAAAGACTCGTGACACTGGACCCCCACAACTGCTTCATAAAGTGACAAGGATTACTGAATAAGTGTGTTTGAAGTAAGGAGGAGTATACTGAGTGTCTTTAACTGTAATAAAATTTTTAAAAATTATACATTCACTGTATCTTTTGATCCACTCTGTGTATGCTAACATTTTTGGTCCTCAAGTTCCCTTATCTGTAAAAGGTACCCTCGAAGTTTCCTGGCAGTCAAAGTGTAAGTGGCACTGTGAAGAGGAACTTTGCAAGGTAGAGTTGTTTTTTGTTGTTGTTGTTTTTTAATCCTTAGAGACAAGTGGTTTCTCGAAACTTCCTAGGCTTGCCCTCATCTCTCCTCAACCCAGATGAATGATGGGGAAAATGTGCAGATGCTGGCCCTATGAGGCAGGAGCAGTGGTTTCCCTTCCATGAGAAGGGACAAAGAGTTGAGGATGGCTGCAAACGACAGAACAACTGTGAAGATCTGCATTCTCTCTGTCCCCCCTCCCTTATTATAAAAGACTCTTATCTACCTGTATATGACAAGATGGTTATTTGAAGCCCATGGGCACTCCATCTCCTTGGAGTGAGCTTCGAATAAATCCTTTTCTTTTTTGACTACACTAAATGGCCTCCTTTGATTTGCTCAGCATCAAGTGAACAACCCCAAGCACATGAACCTATGTGGCTGGTTCACAAAGGAGGTGGTGAATGTAGACTATTTTCTACCAGGGGACCTGAGGTATGGCCAAAGATTTTATTTTGTTTATTTGCTTTTGCCTGTAAATACCAAAATGGGAAAAAGTGGAGGGACAACTACCTCAAGCCCTGAAATTTTTGAATGAAATGTGGGAGACAAAGACATCCTCTCACCTTCTCAGGCAGAAAAATCACATCTCCAGGAAGAAGAAGGTCAACCTCAACCACTGTAGACCAAGGATGTTGGCTGAGAGCCACTAGGCAAGAGTCCTTGTTGGCATCCAATAGGAATTTTATGATCAAGTCCTGCTACTTTTGAGAGTTATTACCAGACCGCCTCACCTGAATCTCAGTTCTCTTAGTTCTCCCACTTTTTTTTGTCACATTACATAACATTCTCGGATTGATCTTCCCTATGAAACTCTGGGGAGCATGGAATATGTATTTTTTTTTAATCTTGCATCCTTTCTCTGCTCCATAATGGTGTCTACTTTTTGAATGAAATATACTGGAAGCTCTCAATTCATCATCCATTTCAAGTGAATTCTATACATAAGCAATGAGGGTTATCTTCGCCATCACCACCTAATGCCTGCAGCCTGCAGCTCTTCATAAGACACCCTGTCTTCAGACTAACCTCTCTCCAATTCATCTTCTTTAAATACCACTACCCTTTATTCAAATTCCCCACTTAAAATGTTTGAAAGCCTTCACACTGCCTACAGGATAAGCCTTGAATGCAAGAGTCTTCCCAAGCTGGCTCCAATTCAGCTATTGAAACTGACTAAACCCACGCACTTCCAAAGCTATGAAGTGCATTGACTCATTCATTCATTTCATCCATTCACCTAGCAAGGGCTCATTGTCTACCATGTAGCAGTCACTGTACTGGGTAGTAAGGATCACTCCCCCAAAAAGCCTTGACCCTGATCTCAGTGCAGTGACTATAGTGGCTGCCTTTGACGATGAAAGGATTCACCCCAAGACTTACTCTACTCTGGGTAGGGAGTCAAACATTTGATGTAAGCCCCATTCGTGCTTCCCAAAGAGTTCCTAATCCATCTTCTGTAACACCTATGCAAAGGCGTGCTTATCGTGTCCTTTTCAAAGCTAAAGGCTTTCTGTGGGCTAGAGGTGAGTATATCTTATCAGAACTGCAACTGTAAACTTATAATTGTTTAAACTCAATGCAGGTGCTTCCAGAAGATCTACAAGATGCTGCATGATTTACATTATTTGTAATGTAATTACAAATTACATTTGTAATTACAAATTACATTACATTTGTTGCCTAGGCCCTTTTTCAATAGCCTCAAACCCTCATGGAACCCCAATCTCCTACCTTGTGTGCATGATCCTGCTCTTAGGAACTCTTCCACTGTCTCCCTTGGCCTCAGACCTTGATCTGTTTGGTCTACATTCCTTATCTATTGATAAATCTTTTTACCTCCCATGGGACCAGTCTTTTATATATAACCTCACAGTACAACTAACTTCTGTGGAGTGTCAGAAAGTAAAGCAAACAGAGTGACAAAACTATTACACAACCATGAAGAAGAGCTACTGGAAGGCAGAAAAGCCAGTCCCCAAGGCAGTCTGCAGAAAAGGGACCAGAGGAATATTGGCTTCTGAAGTAGACACTGGGGGTGGGGCAAATGGGATTTGAGAGAAAAAGAAAAGGATGCATTAAAAACAACTATGAAGTCTTAACAATTTTTTTTTAAAAAAAAACAACCATGAAGTCTTATGAAGATGTTAAAAGAAAAATGACCTAAATTTGCAAGTAGTTATCTATATCAACATTTTCAGCCTTTCTTCCTGAATCTGAGAGGCATAAAGCAGACTGCAATGAGGGAAAAATAGGATTCTGTGGTCAAAAAGACATTGTAACATAAATATATTCTCCTTCACCGTGGGAAGGTACAATGATCATAACTATAAGAAACGTTCTGTGAAGTCTTGCAATAAAACAAGCTGTTTAAATATTTTCCTTTCTTCTTAAAAATATTTTTAGTGTATTTAGTGCAAGATCTACAGGGTCTTACTATACAGATTGGACTTGTAGTGACCCTCCTATTTTCAGCCTCTCAAGCACTGGGATTATAGGTGTGCACCACCACTCCTAGTCTCAATCTCCATCTCAGTGCACCCCAGGAGTACGGCTGGTATAGCACGTCAGGGATTGAGTACCAGTCCCTGTGCCTGCCTAAGCAGGTGCTTTAGTCTCCTGAGCTATCTGACCGGCCCTAAAAAAATCTTTTATTTATTTATTTGGTACAGGGTCTCACTATCCAGCTACACAGCTTGGACTCCTAGTGATCTTCCTGTCTCAGGCTCCCCAGCGCTGGGATTACAGGTGTGCACCACCACACCCAGTTTCAGGGGCCTGCACGGCATGTGGTACTGGGGATCAAACATGAGTTCTTGTGATTGCCATGAAGACACTTAGACTGCTGAGCTATCCATACAGCCCTAAAATAAGCTGATTAAAGTGCCCCAAATTTATTTATCCAAAGAGTATCACACTACAGTGTACTTCCTTTAGAACCAAAGCCAAGGAAGATGCATTTAATATCTTTCACAGATAGTTTACTCACCTGAAAAATGAGCATAAAATAGGCTTTGTCTATTAGGGTTTTCACTGAGCACGAATGCTGATACTTCATCACCAAAGAGGGACCAAGAAAGTCGCTGAAGTCAAACAAGAGACCCTGCCCTCACCTGACCCATAGACTTAAATTGCAGGTTCACTGATTCTCTTCGTGGGGAAAGAATTTTTCAGGACTGGTTAGTAGCAGACACGGGAAGGATTTATTGGGCAGAAATTTTAAAACACACATTCAAGAGTGGTGTTCAGAGAAATGAGATGCACTGTGATCTGCACGTGGCGTGTTTATTTATGGGATCTCGGCAGTGTCTTGAGAATGGGTGGTCTAGGATGTGTGTTCTTTCTCTGTCCGGCAGGTTATCTATCTGGTGGGCCATGTAAGAGTGCAATTATTTCCATGTGTCTGAAGTTATGTTGTGCACTAATACTGTTGCTTCCCTGGGGATGGAGCCCTGAGGGAGGAAGTACAATTTATAGGTGAAAAGGGTAGGCTCATGCCCCACTATACAGGCTTGCTGTCTTTAGAACCTTTTGAAGTGTGTGTGTATGTGTGTTTCTTGGTTTGAGCAACTTTTGTGTTCTGAAGCTCCAGTTTTTCTTAAAACTATAATTTTAAAGTCTCAATTGCCTTCTCTCTTTTCTATCTTTCATTTCTTCTATCTTGCCTCAACATATAATGCATACTCTAAATTGTTTCTTTCATCACGAGTGTATCAGCTATACTAGTGGTCGGAGCACTGTACATTGTACACATTTCTTCCTTAACATGTAACACACCTCTTCAGTGCCTCTGAAATGATTCTTCTTCACTGATTATTCAAACTGGTACATGGAAGGATCCCTTGAATACTGAAATCATCAAAGTGGAGAAAGGTCTATCATCAGGGACTCAGATAACAACAAATGCTGGCAAAGTTATGTGCAAAAGGAAGAACAAACCCTTCTACATTGTTGGTAGGAATGTAAACTAGTACGATCACAATAGAAATCAGCATAAGGATCCTCAGAAAAATAAAAAATAGACATTCCACTTGCTCCACCCGTATACTTCTGGTATAACTTTCTGAAAGAGTTAAAGACCTCACATTATGGTGATTCACACATGTCCATGTGGAGAGCAGCACAATTCATGATAGCTGCATTATGGAAATGGTCTACACACCCATCAGCAGATGAACAGTGTTATGGTTTGTGTCTAGTTGTCCCCCCCAAAGCCTCATGCAGTCGTAGGGTGGGGACTTCT
>NDGM011178676.1:0-13918 GCA_002564305.1 Octomys mimax | reverse complement strand
ACTGTCCTATTAATCAGCTTTGAAACTGTCTCATTGATATTTGTTTCTCAATAAAATAAAAAAGTTTAAAAATAAAAATTGTTATTAATTATGCAGAGAAT
The DNA here is from genome assembly GCA_002564305.1 of Octomys mimax. Lineage (NCBI taxonomy): Eukaryota > Metazoa > Chordata > Mammalia > Rodentia > Octodontidae > Octomys > Octomys mimax. The sequence continues at coordinate 13,817 of NDGM011178676.1, read as the reverse complement.
TTTGCTGGTGTGTAGGGTGATGTAAAAAATCAAGTAAGGAAATAACCTCCCTTGTAAAGTTTATTATATACTTGAGATGAGAGATAATCACTTCAGGCTAAATTATATCCTTTCCAAAATGTATATGTAGGGGCCAGGGAGATGGCTCCGTAGAATAAGTGCTTCTGTGGCAAGTGCAAGGGGCTGAGTTCAATCCCTGGTTCTGCCAAAAAAAAAAAATGTATATATTGAGACCCCAGTCTCCCTTGTAACTTCATTTAGAGATAAGACATCAGGGAAGTAATAAAGGTTAAATAAGTTCATGTGGATGATGCCCTGATCCAAAAAATTAGTTTCCTTATAAAAAGAAACCAGAGAACTCATTTTGTCTCATCTCCATCATGTGGTGACATACAAAGAAGGCAGCTATCTCCCCACCAGGAAGAGAACCCTTACCAGGACCCTTTGTTACTGACACTCTCATCTTGTATTTATAGCCTCTAAGATTGTGAGAAAATACATTGCTGTTGATATACATTGAAACAGGTTGCAACATACATCTTAACGAGAACTGGATGCACATGGAAGACACTAAAGCTCACTTGGGGACATACGGAAGAAGATACCTTTGTGGTTGTTCTTAATAAGTTAGTCATTTATGATAAGAGTGTTGTGTTTGCATTAACCCAAAGAAAAACAGAATATGAGGTGTGCATGGTGTTTATGGGTAGCTTGTGGGGATCATGGAGCACAGTATCTACAGAGGAGAGAAAATGAAGGAATATACACCATAGTGAGCTGGAGGAGGAAGTTCTGAGATTTCTAAGGTATAAATATATAATCCCTTTTTAACCTGCCAATTTCAAATCAATTTTTAAATAATTTAAAATACTAAGGCAGAGAAAGAAAAAACAGCATGCATATTCCTGTTCTATGACTCGTGTTTTGATGTCCCCCCAAGCTTTATGCAGAGCTGAGGAGGTAGCTCAGAGGTCTAAAAGCTTTCATGGTAAATGCAAGGACCCAGGTCTTATCCCTGGTACCACATGCCCTGCTGACCCCCAGAACCCTGAGAGCATGGTTCTGGCCACCTAAACCAACTGTAGTGGCTCATGCCTATTACCCCAGCAATGGAAAGCTGGGACAGGAGGATCACTACCGACAAAGCTGTGTAGGGAGACCCTGTACCAAACAAAGAAAGAAATAGATTTTAAGAAATAAAAATAAATAAACAAATAAAATGTTGTGCAGTCATAGGTGGGGCTTTATCAGAGGTGGCTAGATCTAGTATGTGATATTGGGATTGATTCATGGTGCAATGCTAGGATCAAGGGCACTAGAAATAAGGGCCTGACTGCTCCCTGTCTTAAGTGGCCTGGGTGAGGTGTAAAGGATGGAAAGAGATGTAGTCATCACCTGCTAGCTTGCTTTTGCTCTCCTCTGCCTACCATGAATTGTTTTCTCCTTGGAAATGCCTCTCTACCAAGCCACCCTGCCTTTGAGCCAGCAGGTTATAAAATGAAACTTCTACAAACTGTGAGTTTAAATCAATTTTCCCCCTCAATGTTGGGTGTTAGGTATTTTGTCTCAGCAATGAGGGAAAAGTAATTAAGACATCCTGCAAAGTTGATAACTACTGTATTTAAGTAAGCAAGTTTCCCAGCATTCTTCTGCCCAGTTATAAGCAACACTCAAAAGGACTTCCCATGTAGAATCTATTACTGAATTAAACATAAAACAAGGGAAAGGAAAATAGAACACACACCTCCTACAGATTGATGGCTGACAAAATAAAATGGAAAGGAACTGGGCAGTCATATGGTTTTCTCTCCAAAATGACCCTCAAAAAATTCTTTTGTACTTTCCAGGATAAGAGAAAGGAAAGAAGCAAACATAAGGCAGAAAGCGGGAGAGCCAGACTAATCTAAATTGTCTCTGGATCTGAGACAGTGGAGGGAACTTTTCTCTCTGATACTCACCATAAAGGCAAACAAATTCCCAGCTCTTATTTATGAAATAGTTCCTGTCTTATAATACAAACACTAACTTGCATTGTCCCTTTGAGTCCAAGTATTCATACCAATGTTATGGCACAGAAAATATATTCATAATTGAAGCAGATTAAACTATCTTCCTGGGCTATTGTACATCCTGTGTTCTCAGTACCATCTCTTTCTGCCACAGCTTTACTGAAATGACAGGAATGGACTCAGTTTTTCTTATCCATCCATCCACTATTGTTATAAAGTTTCATATACCTTGGTTTTACTAAGGCTTTTAAATCATTGTTCAAGACAAAATGTAGACAAGACTTGAGAAAAATCTAGTCAAATCTAACATAATCTGAAATGATATTTAAATCAAAATTACACATGATCAAATAAATTGATCAGGTCTTATCAGTAGAAATCTGACTATAATATTGAAAAAAATCAAGTTGTCTGCATAATACGAGCTCCTACAAATTTTCAGTCTTAATCTCAATCATTCCTCCCAAAACATCTTGTAATTCAATTATTTTTCCCCAAATTGCATTTTGTATATTCCTCAAGATGTCAGCCTAATGAAAAAAAAAAAGGTATGGCTTTCAGTCAACATATAACACTGCTAAACCAAAGAAAAATGAAAAACATATTGAGAGCATAGCTTATAATAAGGCAAGTGGACTTGCTAACACTAATGCCCTGGATTAGAAAAATTCATGCCACCAGTTGTTCAGTCCTAAAAAGGGCTAAAAAGAATTGAATAGCTAGATAGTCAGGACAAACTAAATGAAATTAGCACTCAAGACTTTAGTCTCTGTTTTAGTTACTTTTCTCATTGATGAAACAGACTACTCAACACCAAAGGTAGAGAAGAAAAAATTTAGTCACAGTTTATAGAGGTTTCAGTTCGTAGTTTGCTAGCATGGCAAAGTGGCATGGCAAATAGGCATCACAGAAGACAAGCAGCTGCCGCAATAAGCAACAGCTACAAGCCAGAACCACAGCCCTTTCTGTCCCTTACATCGTACCCAGACTATCTGCCCTTAGTCCTAGCATTGTACTGTGAATCAATCCCAGCATCAGGTCCTTGATCCCAGAAGCACAAGCATAGATCCAGCCAATTCCAAAAAACCCCACCTACGATAGCATGAGACTTTGGGAGAGGACTTCTAGACACAAGTCATACATGACAGTCACTGACTGTTGTAGTATAAGCAAGAGACAAAACAGGAGGCAGCCCTGGCACCCACAATATGTCATCCTTCTACTTGGAACAGCGCCAAAAGATCAGGGTAAATAAATACAGATTTTCTCACTGATAAGAGAGCTACTAGCATTTTATGACTGGAAAGGAACATGGAAAGGAACAGAAATGGCAAAGTACTATATATTGAGTCAAAGTAGAAAAAAATACTTAAAGCCTCTTTTCATCCCTTCACCTCCTGTAAGCCAGGGCATCTCAGCAAAGTTGCATCTAAACAGATCTTGGCTCGGTGAAGAAGTCTTCAAATCAAAGCATCCAATTTAAGAAGGCAGCTATGTCTAAGACTGTGGTTGTTAAGGAAGATAAAAGGAAGCATGGGGGGGATAGGTGTTTTGGGTCCTTGACTACAATTCCCTCTAATAATACATTGATTCATGCCCTAAGTCTAGAGAGGAAAAGATAGCTTTTCATATGACTTCTGACAGGTAGACCTTTTGCAATACCTGTGGCATGGCCTGTAAGATCACCCATAGGATCTGGACTAGTAGCTGAACTTTTCACTATTCACAAAGGAAACTAAAAACCAGAAAATGCTCTCTCCCTTTTATTTTGGGACACACCTTCAAAATTCATAGTTTGATACTTAGATCAAAAATTAGGAGAAAAACAAGGAGGCATTGAAAAATGCATAAGTTTTTTTTCACAAGCTCAGCAACAAATATATCACTCTTCTACCCCAAGGAAGGTACAAGGGGCAAAAAGATATCAATATTAGAATAGTATTAGAGTGTCTAGATTTTTTCTAACTTTGTTTTCTATAAAGGAGAGATGAAGGATGAATGTATTCATACATAGAATAGAGGATGGCACATACACACACCCACATACACACATACACACACACACATAATTTGTAGCATTATTTACCATAGGGATAAACTATCTTGTCCCAACTATTCTTTCTATATAATCTCTTTCAAGAAAAAGAACCAAAAATGCTTGAATAATTGACTTATTCCAAGTCTGAGGTATGAATGTGATAATATATTACTCTCTTCCAAGATTACAAAGAATACTAATCTGATAACATTTCAGAATAGCAAGCAGAGTCAATGTGTGAAATTTTTATTTTGTACTGAGATGAATTACAATAGCTTTGGCAACAGCTCAGTAAATGAGAACAACAATGGTAGTAGATGGGGCAGATAGTTTACAGGTATACTGGGTTGTAAAGAACCTTGTAGGCCTTTTAAAGCATTTCAGATTTTCTTTAAGTGATCATAACACATTTGGAACAGAGAATTATCATAATATGAGTTTTTAAATTTATATTTTAATTATAATAATGAGTAAGTACTATTATAAATTAATATAACAATTATAATATTTATCATGATAATAATTTGTAAAATTGTATTTTAAAAGATCATTCAACTACAATATTGCATTAGGCTACTGGAGAGAGAATAGTTGAGAACACACAGCAGCATATTAGGAGAGATTTTTGGGTCTAGCCACTAGTAGTGGCAAAAAAAAAAAGGTAGCATTTTAATATGATTTGAAGGAGTGATCAATGGGAGTTGGTCATGGTTGGATATTAGGTGTAAAATAAAGTGAAAATTAAAAGCATCCCTAAGATTTTGTGTATAAGGAACTGTACAAAATGGATCAGCTAATGCCTGAGATAATGAGGAGGCCAAGAGTTCAAAATATTGAAGAGAAAGATCAAGTGTTAACTTCTACATCATTTATATTCTCAGTATTGCTATTCAAAGTTTATAATGCATTCAAAAATACTACTTTTTCCCCAGTGCCACATTTCATCAACAATTATCATCAGTCTTTGCAAGTGCATCCTTTGTGTCAGAAACTTTGTCAAAATAAGGGCAGTTTTTCAAGCCATCTAACACCTTTTTAAGAGTGCATCATCTCCACCTCCATCTGGGTTGTGAAAAATTGCACCTTTTCAATTTAGGTGTGATATTTTCCCTGGAGGTTTGCTCTCATACATATAATATTAAGACATACTTTGGAAAAATTCGTCTTGTAAGTGTGAATATGTGATTTCAAAATATAAATGACTTCTAGTGTTATAATACATTCTAGCACATTTGTATCAAGTGTTTTTAAAAGACTAAGTGAAAAACCAGATACTCTTTGCAATGGAAATTTTGACACATTAAGAAAAAGTTACATACCCTTGCACAACCCTTTTGACATTTTTCTAATTGAAACCTATGATTTCATTCAAATGAACACTCACGTTAATTGCAGTCATTCTAGGAGAGTTTACCTTAATGTTCTATTGTTTAAAATAAAGTGTGAATATACCTGTTAATAAAAGAATTGTTTCAAAAACAAGTATAAGAGTCAATCCATTTTCACAGTGATAATTTTTTGGAGTCAAAGCAAGTTATCCATAGTCAGGAATAAACAGTATATCATTATTTGTGGACTCAGTTTTTTTAATCATTCTCTACATTCTTCTATCACTGTGAAGTCATCCCTCTTTTACCAATTTGATTCAACTGTAAAACACTTTTATTAAATGCTGGAATTTTACAATAAAAGCTGCATTTACATTCTACCTTTGAAACCAGCAAGAAAGATACTGAAAATTATGAAACATATTCTAACAAACATTTTCTAACAAGATAGTATTATCAAAATTATCAATCCCATAAAATTTAATGCAGGCTTAAATATTAGTTATGTTCAACAAGTTAGTAAAGATTAAAGGTCTAGGAGCTATAATTTCTGTGAAATTAAATTTTATAGGAGTTGCTTCATCAAGTCTCTTCCACTAGGTGTGCTATGCATGCCAGTAATCCCAGCACGTAAGAGGCTGAGCCAGGAGGAACTTCATAGATTCATTGTCAGCTTGAGCTGCATAGTGAATTCCAAGTCACCCTGTATGACATCGCAAGAACCTTTTGTCAATGTGCAAAGAATAAAATAACTGCCATCATTTTTAAAGAAACTACTGTGATTTTTGAGAGTAAAATTGGAGCTTAATAATGGTACAGAAAAGAAGAATAACGATACATTTCTTATTAAACAATATTCCCAAGACCAGGACATTCTGTGACAAAATTTCAGGTGTTTGCATATTCAACAACAAAAAAAATGTATCTAGCAGATGTGGTGGCACGTGGCATGAATCTCAGGACTCTAGAAGTTTGAGGCAGAAGGATCATGAGTTTGAGGCCAGTCTGGGCTATTTAACAAATGTTATGGTTTGGATCTAAAAGGCTCCTTAACGTTTTCATGTGTTCAGAAGTGGGGCTTTTGGAAGGACATTAGATTACAGAGAGCACTGAATTCACCAGGTATTTAATGCACAAAGGAGCTCAGGGCAGATTCTGCTGTCAGGAGGCAGGGCTCACCAGGAAGTTGTACTGGGGATGTGACTGGGAAGGGTATATTGTTGTCACCCCCGATTCTTCCCTTTCCAATTTGCTTCCTTGCTGCTGTGTATTGAGTAGCTTTTGTCTGTCATGCCTTTCAACCTTACTATTTCTGCCTGGGAGCCAGATGACTGCAAACTGAACCCTCTGAAAACCATGAGCCAAATAAGCCTCTCCTCCTTTGTACTGTGGCTCGCAGGTGTTTTGTCTCACTGGGAGGAAAGTGACTAATGCAGCAGCTAGCTGAGAACTTGTCTCAAAATAACAGTACAGATTAAGAAAGGACAGGAATGTAGTTCAGTGTGAAAGCTCTGGACTCAAACTTCAGAAAAATGACAGACAGACAGACAGACGGATGGACGGACAAAAGAAAAAGAAAGGTATAAGGGAGAGAGAAGAAATGTTGAACAGAGGACCAGCAAGATGGCCCAGTTTTATCAGAAAGGAGCCGCCAGCTTACGGAAAATTAGAGACAAACTAGCATTAGCAAAATTAGCATATCCTTCTGTGTGGAAACGACAGCATTTAACATAAGGCATGTTCCACTGATAAAACATACCTATAAAAATTAAATGAGAAGTTCATCTTTTTAAAGCTTATCTCACCTCATTCATCCTTATTACTTATATTTTCAAATGAATTTGTAGCCAGAGGTTATATTCAGTGGTAAAATACTTGCCTAGTATGCATGAAGCCCTAGGTTTGATCCTTAGCACTGAAAAAACAAAATTCCAAGTATGTTTGCTTGTGTTCAGATGAGCTGTTGCTGTAAATGTATATCAAAATGACTCAACTTAAAAGCTTAAAAATAATACTTTGATTTCACATATCCCTTCATAACATTCCCCGCTGATTCTTCCCACATTATTCTTCCAAAGATTTGTCTGTGCTTTCCCTTGATAACTCCTGTTGTCTTATTTTTTAAATCTACTCCAAGCAGCATGTGTGTACACATGCATGCACGTATGTACACATGCATGCGTACATGTGTGTATGTACATGTGCTAAGAATTAAACCCAGTCTCTTGCACATGCTAGGCTGATACTCTGCCACTAAGCTATAGCCCTGTTTCTCAAACCAGTATTTTATCCTAGTCTAACCACTGAAACAGCTCTTCTAAATGTAACCACTTCAATGTCAATGCCAACAGTCAAGCTATATTATTATTTCATACCAGCAGCTTTAAATCTACTAGTTTTTAAATAAAACTCTATCCTTTCTATATTCTCAATGTTATTGTGGTAAAAACACAACTTGAGATCCACCCACTTAAATTAATTTTTAAGTGTACAATATTGTCAAATATAGATCCAATGATGTATAGCAGATCTCTATAATGTATTCATTGTGTATAACTCAATTTTTGTTTTGTCTTTTTTTTTTGTGGCTGGCTCAGCCCACCTTGGGGGCCTGGCTGATGCAGAATGTGGTGCTAGGGATTGAACCACAGTGCCTGTGCTTGCCTAAGTTTGCCTAAGCAGGCACTTTAGACCACTAAGCTATCTACTGGCCCTATAACTGAAATATTGTATCTATTGAAGAGCTACTCCCCACTTCTTCTCCTCTCCTTCCACTGGCAACCACCTTTTTACTCTTTATTTCTGAATAGACTATTTTATATACCTTCTGTAAGTGAAGTCATTCATTATTTGTCCTTCTGTGATTTGCATTCTATTGGAAAGAATGTAAAACATTACAGGACTTTGGAAAAGAGTGTGGATATTCCTTAATGATTAAAAATTGAACTGTTATACTCCACAGCTATCCTATATCTGGGGATATATTGCAAAATAATTGAAAATGTCATGAAGAAATATTTTCACTCATATATTCACTGTCACATTATTTATAGTAACCAACATATTGAATAAACTAAATGATTGTGAATAAGTGAAAAAACCTAGTATATACAATGAAGTATTAATTATTCTCTAAAAATAGAAATCCTTCCCTATGGCACACATGGGTGTACCTGGAGGACATGATACTAAGTGCTTACATGTACCAACTGTATCCCTCACTTATGATTCACATTTAAGTCAGTAAAAATTTTTATCACATTTTCCATTTTTCCTTTGAAATATTCAAAGCTCAGGAAATTGAAATATTTTTTTAAAATCCCTAATATCCTTAATCCTTACTACCTCAATATAGAATCCTAAACCATAATCACTTTCCTACCACAACCCAAAAGATATTACCACATTGCCACAACTAACAAATAATAACAAAATTAACAAAACATAAACTAATAGCTAGTCTGTAACCAAATTTACTCTATTATCTCCAAAAATGCTTCTCCATAGTTGATTTATCTTAAAGTGAATCCAGACAAAATCTATGTATTTTGTTCTCAGGCTTTTCAGTTCTTTTTGGAATACATTCACTGTGTTGTTTGTTTTTGATGGTGGCACATTTATTTTGACATACTTTTGGTTTGAAAAATAGCCAGTTCTGTATTTTTTCCTAAAAAATTACTCTGATATCTCTGAAATGTTATTGGGTGAAGAATAATACATTATATTTGTACAACATAAATTACTGCTACCACTAATCATTATTAATGTACAATAATAATTTTACTATTATTATAACAGAATATAATTTTTCTAATTATTGCATAAATTTTTCTTAGAGTTTATTTTATTTATTATTCCCCATCAATATATGAGACTTACATTCCCATAGCTTCTCTGCCAAGGAACATCAAAATTTTGCATGCCTTGCAGCATAATCGATGAGCAGCAACAACTAAATCTAGTTCAAACTTTTATTCATTTTAATTATGCAGATTCAATTACTTTCAGATACTTAAAATCACTATTTCTTGGTTGACTAAATTTGATGTCAACAGCTTCTAAAACATTTGATCATTTCCTCTTTGACAAAACATTTTCTGCCCTGAATTGCAAGCTACTTCATTCACCTTTCCTTCTTATTTTTCTCATCACTATGCTATTATTTTTCTGTTTCCAACTCTGAATACCATCTCCAGGGATCAGGCTTTGAACTCTTTTCACACTCACCAGGGAATTTCCTCCAATTTTGTTGCTTAAAATGCCATCCATATATTGAAGACAATTCCCAAATTGATATCATTAGACACTATGTCTCCCTTAAATTATAGAAAAATATACAATCAAGTACTTGATATATCTATTTTCATGTCAAACCATACTCCTCTTTTTTTTTTTTAATTTCCTGTATTTGGTATAGGATCTTGCTATGCAGCTCAGCTCCTAGTGTTTCAGCCTCCCTCAGCTCTGGGATTGCAGGAGTGCACCACCACACTCAGTTTCAGTGGCTGTGGGGTCCACACAGCATGTGGTACTGGAGATTAAACTCGGGTCCTTATTCTTGCCAGGCAGGTGCTTAGACTGCTGAGCTATCTTCCCTGCCCTCAAACCATACCTTGACCACTCCCAACTCCATAAATGAACCTCCCCTTCTCCTGTCTTCATTTCTAAAACCTCCAGAGTTATCAAGACCTTTCTTTTTTCTCTCCCACCACACTTATAATCTAGAAACACATCTAGAGAATTCTACCCAAATCTGGCTATTTAATCAGCACCTACATCATTATCATCTTAGCCCAAGACACCACCAACACCTAAATTTTCTTGGCCTCCTTCCCAACAATCTCCCCATTTTCACCCTGTCTCCACCTTAATTTGTCTTCTCAACATACAGTAGCTAGAGTTATTCTTTTCAAATGTGTTAGACTGAGTCAGGAGATTAGGGCCTGGCAAAGTGGGTGGGCAACTGGCGATGCCCTGTTAATCACAGAGATCCAGGACACATGTGCAGAACAGTATCTAAACCCATAGAGTACTATTTTTTTATTCTTCTGGCCCAAGATACTCTAGTTTTGATTAGCCTGGCCTAGATGGAAGTCAAGGTTGGGGGAAAGGGCATAAGACATGGTGGCCAGGAGCATTTCCTGGCTGTGAGCCTTGGCACCAGCCTGCTTTGGACTCTCCAGAATATACTTCTTCCTACATTTAATTAGCCCATATTCACTGTGAGATCTCCTTTTCCTACCTTTAATAAATGTAGAACATCACTGTCTTTTGTGCATTTCCTGTCCAATTCTTTGTTCAAGAAAACAAGAAACTAGAAAAAATCTCTAAAAGGAACATAGCACCCCAAAACCCCAGTGACAATACCATCCATCAATTCAATTTCTGGATCTACACAAAGAATTTAAAGCAGGGTCTTCAAAAGACACATATACTGTAAACTAAAATAGAAGCAATGAACAATAGGGGAAAGTTTATTTCCAAATGCCTTTCTATAAAAGAATTCATAAATAGAAAATATAGATATATACAAACAGTATGCAACCTTTAAAAGAAAGGACATTCTAATATATGCTATTATGTATGAAAATGATAGTTAGCTCTAACATTTGTCCATTCTTTTTAGAAAAGACTGAAAGAAGGAATGGTGGTTGTTATGGGTCGGGGAAGAAGAAAATAGAGAAGTAAGGGATATAGAGGTTAAATCTGCAAGATGAGAAAGCTCTGGAAATTGGTTTCATAACAATGTGAATGTATTTAACACTATTCAACTACTGTCTTAAAAGTGGATACGATAGTAAATTTCATTTAGTGTGTGTTTTGGCATGATTTTTTTAAAGTCATGTCATAAGACCTACAAACCAGCTGTATGCTTCCTTTGCACTCAAAACAAAGGTACAACATTCCCATAGAACCCTTAGACCGTGCATTATCTCCACACATCCCCTCTTACTCTTCACCCCTAATATTACCTTCTATTTGTCTCTATATGGATTTACTAATGTTTTCCTGCTGTTCCTTGAAATGGTTAAAAATAGTTCTCTTTTGGATCCTTCACACTTCACTCACTTCTTCACTTCTTTTTCCTGCTGAGAGAAGTACTGCCTGAGTAATCTCTCTAAGAACTACTGTCTTCACGACACTTTCCTATCCTTTATCTGATTTTTTTCCATAACCCTAAGCAACACTTAATATATAACATTTGTTTTACATACTCTATTCCTATCTTGCAAGTACTTAGCAAGGATCTGTGCTGAAAAGTCCCAAGGCTCCAGTGTGAAAGCTAGAAAGCCTGTGCCAGGTGGGTGAAGGATCTTTTCCAGAAGGCTGAGAATCTGCATGGGAACCAGGATGTGAAGCTTAAGACAGGCAAAGACGAGAGCTCCCAGGAGAAAACAATAGCTATCTACTGCAACAGGGAAAATCCAAGCTCTTCTGATGATGGGAATAGCCACAATGATGTCAGGAAAGCCAGCCAGACGGAGCTTCTCCCAGGAAATCAGCAGCACGCACTCTGATCCTCCTATCCTCCTTTTAGATCCGTCAGGGAGCCTTCCTCAGGCTGGCCTTCGGTGCCCAGAACCACCCTGACTCTGTTTGTTGCAAACATTTTTGTTCAACATATGGCTTCCTGATCCATTTCCTTAAAAAGGCATCTTTATAAACATAAGTTCTTAGATATAATTTATCAAATTTAATTTTAATGTTTCAGTTTTAATATTGTATTCAGATTTGTTTTTCAAAATATCACATTATCATCTCAGTAGAGGCAGAAAAAGCTTTTGATAAAGTCCATCAGTGATTCATGATAAAAACACAAAAGAAAATCAAAATAGAAAGGTTTTATCTCAATCTTATAAAAAGGACTCTATGACAAACCAGCAGCCAAAAATGAACTAAATGGACAAAAACTGAAAGCTTTCACTCTAAAATCAGGAACAAGACAAGAATGTATACTGTCACTACTACTATTCAATATAGTTAGGAAGCATTACACAGAGTAATTAAACAAGGGAGAGAAATAAAGGAATAAGCATAGGAAAGAAGATTTGAAATTATCATTATTCACAAATGACATGATACTCTACATAGAAGATTCCTGAAACTTCATCAAAAGACTTCTGAATTTAATGACCAAATTCATTAGCATAGCTGGAAGCAAAGTCAATATTCAAAAATCCATAGCATTCCTGTACACAAACAACAAACTCACTGAGAACAAATTAGGGAAACCCCACACCCTTCACAATAGTATAAAAAAATACTTAGGAATTAATCTAACAAAAAAAGCAAAACATCTACACAATGAAAATTACAGTTTTCTGAAAAAAAGAGATCAAAGAGGATTTCAGAACACAGAAAGATATTCCTTGCTTATGGATAGGAAGAAATAACATTGTGAAAATGACCACACTTCCAAAACTGTTACACAAATTTAAAGCAATACTGATCTAAATACCTCTAGGATACCTCAAAGATCTAAATAAAACATTCCTAAAATTCATTGAGAATCAAAAAAAGGCCTAGAATAGCAAAAGCAATCATGTTCTACCAAGGCAAGGTGGGAGGCATCACAATCCCTGAGTTGAAAATTATGCTACAAAGCTACTGTAATGGAAACATCATGGTACTAGTAAAAAAGGGGAAAAAAGACAATGGAACAGATTAGGAGATACAGATAAAACTACAAACATTTTCATCCACTTTATCTTTGACATGTGATCTTCAAACATGTCCATAGGAAAAAAGATAGCTGCTTTAATAAATGGTGCTGGAAATCCTGGCTTTCCATATGCTAAAGAATAAACTAGACCCACATCTATCACCATGCACTAAAATCAAAATGAATCACAGACCTAAGAGAAAGTATAGAAATCTCGAAGATATAGAGGTAGGTAGAAAATCCATGAATGAAAACCAAAGCACACAGGAAATACTGCAAAGAATCAACAACTGCATTATCATCTTTTTCAAGAGCTTCTGCGCATTAAAAGATTTCACCAAGGTTTAATTCCTGGCACCACATGTTGTGCTGGCCCCGCCATTGGCCACACTGAGCCACTACCGAGTCTGGGCATGGTGGCACACACCACAATCCCAGTACTGAGGAGACTAAAAACAGTAGGATCACTGTGAGTCCACGCTGCACACTGAGACCCTGTACCAAATACATTTTAAAATAATTAAATAAAAACATATTATTAACCGAATTAAGAGAAAGCACAAGAGTTGGGAAAAAGTTAACTGAGCATCCCTCAGACAAACAACTTCTATCTAGAACATTTAGAGAATTTTTAAAAATCAGGCCCCCAAAATTCAAAGACCCAATCCTAAAGTGCGCATCTGCAATGAACATACACTTCTCAGAGGAAGAAAAATACATGGCTCAGTGGTCTAAAGCACCTACTTAGAACAAGCTTAGCAAAGCACAGGGACTGCGGT
>NDGM011178671.1:0-17363 GCA_002564305.1 Octomys mimax | reverse complement strand
GTGCTTTAGTTCAGCTTGTTCCAAGCAGGTGCTTTAGACCACTGAGCCATCTCGCCAGCCCACACTGCAGTTATTTTATACCAGATTTATTTTTAAGCTTCTGCAGGAAGGATAATAAAATTTTTTGATCATGATTTTTAAATTGAAAATCTTCTGTAATTCATTTAGTTTGTGTTTCTGTGAATCAGAGCTTTGCTATTTAATCCATATATGTAAAAAATATTTTCAAGTTTAACTTTGTTACCCTTCTTTAGATTCTTGTTGAACTACTTTATACTGTATGTAGCACCTTTGGTTTTGCAGATGGCAATTTTAAGACACATTCTGTCTTGTCAACACCTCTGAAATCAAACTGCAGGCACAACTGATGTCAGAGTTTAGTTGACCTTTTTTTTTCTCCTATTACATCAAGCAAAGGTTCATCTTAAAATTGAAGACACCACAATGCCCTGAGCAGATGGCACACAGCGAGTCCAACAAGCAGGTGGTACCAGCCCCTTGAGACACTGCTTCCCCCTTCCCAGCCGACTCTCTCCGCCCATAGAGTCCATGTCCTGGGAGCAGCCACTCACCAACTCCAAGCCCACTCTGTATTTGGTTATCTCTTGGCTCTAAGTACAGGGGCACTGACCAACCTACCGACCTGATCATTCAAGGAGTCAACACGCTGGGGAGAAGGTGGACCTTAGAGAGTTGGCAGCTTCTGGGAAAAATAACAGTGTCACTAGCCCCAAGAAAATATCACAGATATTATAAATGATGGGAGGAAACCCTGAGCACTGCCTGCCATCTTGTCAGAGCTTTTTTAATATGGTGCATTTTGGGAAGAGATTAATTGTGTAAGATTGAGCCTTAGAACAACTTTTCTAGTGTTACTCTCCACCATGCCTGGGTGCAAAAAGCCATAGGAGACAACATTGAGCAGGTACAGGCTGTAGGCCCTCAGAAATTCAAGCCAGGAAAGTACTAGTCCTAGACTCCTTGGAGAGAAACAAGGCATGGCAGGTATGGCTCTCAAAGGTGGCCGGATGTGAAAGTGCTGGCACGAAGTTGAGCAGTCTGCTGTAACAAGCAGCTCCACTGACCACATCCAGCCGAGAAGAGTGGTCTGATCATTTTTCTTCATCTACCAACTCAGCAAAGACACGCCTCCATTTGAACTGTTGCCATGGTCTGGGGCATACAGACAGAGGGAACTCTGAAACAGGAGCATCTCACAAGCCACGGGATGCAAAGCTAGGTGGAAAAATTAAGATTTGCTGGATTACAAAACATCAGATGCTGGAAAGAAACAGCTCGTTCAGGGCCAGGGAGGTAGCTCGGCAGTCTACATGCTCGGCAGCCTAACTGAATGGCTGGCAAGTGCAAGGACATGGGTTCGATCCCCAGTACTGCATGCCATGCCTGCCCCTACACTGAGCCAGAGAATGAAATCAGGGGTGATGGCGTATACCTGTGATCCGAGCACTGGGAAGGCTGAGACAGGCAAATCACTGAGAGTCTGAGCTGTGTAGTGAGACTCTGTGCCAAATAAATAAGTAAAACATTTTTAAAAAACAAACAACTCATTCCAAAGGACAGGATGTTTTGTTTTTATTGTTGTTTTACTCACTTTGGTTGGTTATGGGAGTGTTGTGATTTTTTTTCTCCTTTTCTATTCTTTCCTTTTATCCTTTTGGTTCTTTGCTTTCTTCCTTTCTTTTCCTTTTGTTTTCCTCTCTGTTTTCTTTCTTTCTTTCTTTTTTTTTTTTTTTGTATTTTAGGGGAGGGTCTACAGAGTATTCAGGATCTCACTACTACATCGGACTTGTAGTGATTCTCCTGTTTACAGCCTCCCAAGAGCTGGGATTTCAGGTGCGCGCCACCACGCCCAGTCTCAATTGCCTTCTCAGTGTGCCTCGGGGGCGGGGCCAGCACGGCAGGCCTGGGGATCGAAGCCCCTGCCCCTGCGCCTGCTTGCAGGCGCTTTAATCAGCTGAGATGTTTGGCCAGCCCTCTGCTTTCTTTTAAACTCTTTTTTCTCATTTGTTATGTTCTGTTCCTTTTGTTTAATGCTACTAGTTACCTTTTGCTCAGTAGGGTCCTTTGTATCAGTTTCCCTCCTCTTTCTCATCTTCCATTGAATGAGTTTTTCAAACTCTTCCTTTCTCATCCCTTTCCCTTTTTGCCCCACAAGTATAGCAATTAAGCTTTGTGAATATTTAGCTAACTCGTTGGTGATACTGTTCAATACTATTCTGTTGTCAGTGGAAGTATAACTGTTACATTTAATAAATATTTACAGAATATCAATATTTGCTTTTCTTAGCATTTGTACTATAGTTATAGATTATTTGCTATGGGTTATGGTGGTACATTACTGTTCTAAACTTATGTCAATATCCAGTTTGTCTTTGACCCATTTTCTGTTGCTGATTTTGTTGCTTTTCTGTGTATGCCAATCTGTGCATTACCTTTGTGTCATTACCAACACTGTAATGTATTCCCATAGAACTGGGTGATGGGCCAAACATGCTGCAGCATTGCCTCCCAAATAAGAGGAGTTGGCTGGATCTTGGGACCAACTCTAGGCCTACATAGTAGTTCGGAACACACAGACTGCAGCACTCAGAAGCAGTCACTAACCAAAGAGGTCTCCATACTAGCCACGAAGTATTCCACTACCGTCAGCATGGCAACCTCAACCAAAAGAGAACAAAATGAAACAACCATGAAATTCAACAGAAATATGAGAAGACCAGTCAACAAACTGCATCGAAAAGCTCTCAATTTCTCCAAAGTTGACCCACTGGACAGTGATGGAAGGGAAATCAAAGGCAAGTAACTGAATTATTCAGAAGGATAACAGAGGAGAATATTTTTTTTTTAATTGACCAGTAAGGAGCTCAATGAGTTTAAAGAAGATATAACTAATCCCTGGTCCTGCATGCCTCACCGGCCCCACTCCTGGGGTGCAGTGAGCCTGCTACTGAGTCTGGGTGTGGTGGCACATGCCTATAATCCTAGCACTGGGGAGGCTGAAAACAGGAGGACAGCTATGGGTCTGAGCTGCGTAGTGAGACCCTGTACCAAATACATAAAAAAGAAGATATGACTAAATGGATAATGGACTTAATAAACCAAATAATCAGGGTGTTTACACAGGACACAAATGCAAAGCAAGCTGGGCTAAACAAAATTATACAAAACATAAATGACCAGTTTAGCAAAGAGTCAGTAAAAGGGTTCTAAGCTGAAGTTCAGATGATTAGTAACTCTACTGAAGATATGTGCAGCAAAATATTGTATTTGTTTGTGGTTGTGTTGTGTTTGTTCTAACAATGTGTTTGTTTGTTCTGACCAATGTGAGAACAGTATCAGAACAAGAGGATCCAGCTGCTGTCAAAGATCAGTTATCCAAAGATATCTTTAAAGCATCAAAAGAAGCTGGGCATGGTGGTGTACAGCTGCAATCCCAGCAGTGGAGGCTGAGGCAGGAGGGTCATTGTGAGTTCAAGACCAGCCTGGGCTGCAAAATGAGCTCAAGATAAACCTGAACTGTATAGTGAGACCCTGTCAAAAAATAAAAAATAAAAAGATAAAAACAACTTGAAAAGTAGATCTAATAGCTGCTAGATGACAAGGAAGACTAATGTCAGGTTATGGGATTGGGAAAAGCTCAGAAGACAGCACAAATGATGTAAAAAACCTCTTTCTACAATTAATAAAAGAATTTAGAGATATGGGGAAAGAATTTAATATACAGACGAAATAACATACAGAAGAAAAGCTCTGATAAGGAAAGCATCCCTCCATGACACAGCACAGGAAAAATACCAGAAGCCTAACACCAGGACCACATTTTAAGAACATACATACATACATACATTTATTTATTTATTTATTTATTTATTTATTTATTGTATTTAGGGAAAGGTCTACAGGGGTGTTCAGGGTCTCACCACTAGATCGGACTCCTAGTGATCTGCCTGTTTACAGCCTCCCAAGAGCTGGGATTACAGGTGAGTGCCACCATGCCGAGTCTCAATTGCCATCTCAACACACCCCGGGAGCAGGCCCCAGGATTGAACCCCTGGCCCCTGTACCTGCTTGCAAGTGCTTTAATCTGCTGAGCTATTTGGCCGGCCCTTTAAGAACTTTTAGAAAAAAGAAAACACTCACTTATCAAGGTAAACCCGTTTGAATTACAGCAGACTTTGCAACACAAATCTTACAGGCCAAAAAAGCTTGGAGTGTATTATTTCAAGATATAATAATGTCATAGTTAGATTCATATTGTATATCCTGCACAATTACCTAAGAATTAATGGGAATTGAAGTATTTCCATGTTAAGAACATGCTAAGAAATTTATGAACACCAAACAAGCCCTCCCCAAAATTGCCAATGATATTCTAGAGACAATGCACCTAGCAGTGACAAAATGTCTAATAGAATAAATATACATTTGCAGAACAAAAGACACAATAGAAGGAGAGTCTATGTTATCGCTATGCTCCAACACAGTAGTTAGAGACTTCATAATCAAGTCTTTGAAACATTAAAAATAAATGTATAAACATTACAAAAGAGAAAAATTTTATATATGGAACTACCGTGATATTGTTAATAACAAGGAAAACAGACCCTTAGCTTTTTAGAGGGTCTGTGACGATTATGCCCTTGAGCAGCTTTGTCTTCCTGTCTTCCACCAGTGTGGGTAGATATTGCACCATCTAACTGGCCATCCATTGAGCTCCTATGACATCTCAAGCACCGGTTCCCAGCTACCTCCAGCTTGTCCCCACCTTGAACCTGCAAGCTTCCCATAACTCTGAGCTCACCTGGAATTTGAGCTTGTCTTGGGAAGTAGCATATATGCTGTAGTTTTCTTTTAGGCCAATCAGCAACAAAACAGTAAGGTTTTATCAATCAATAACCTCAAAATACTCTGCTTCTGTAGGTTCTGCTTGCAAACCCTATATAAGTCTAAGATCACCACAGATCTGGGCCTGAAATGTTGGGCATGATTTCCTGCCAGGGCCATCGATGTTAAATCTGCCTCCAAATTCAGGGTGATGTTTCATTGTTTCTGTTTGCTGCTGCTTTAGCAAATCCAAGAAAATAAGTAACTGACTAAATAATTGCTGAGAAGGCTAGATAGTCAGACATAAGGTAAATCTATAAAAGCCAAGGATAAGTTAATTAGATAATGTACTGGAAAAATTTATTAAGCAATAATGAATATAAAATAGAAAATCTATTAAAACTAATGTTGCAAATCTTACATGAAAAGAAAGTACATGGAACTTTATGAAAGTCCACATTTCGTAAAGATGTTGATTCTTTCAAATTAAATAAAAAGAAAAAAATCCTTAATAAAAGTTGGCTAGCATAGAAGGCTGAATTTTAAAATGGCCCCAATGATTTTTAATAATGTCTAATCTCTTCCTTTGAGTGAGGACTGAACCTGTTATAATAAGATGCCTCAGGCACAATCATGATACATTGTATAACAAAAGTGAAGTTATTGTAGGGGTATCTGCTTGGATCAAGTCACCTTCTAAAAATGGAATTTTCTTCCTCTAGTGGCAGAGTTTAGGGGGATTTTAGTGAAAAATGCAGGAGCTGAGCATGGGCCTCATGAGGAAACAGATTTCAGTCTTTTAATTGTAAGAACTAACATTGGTCATTAAGAAGAAAAAACTTGGAATTTTTATATGTATAGTTTTACCCTTTGGAGAAGAGTTTAGCCCAACTAACACCTTGAGTCTGGCCTTAGGATACTGTACATGGAGGACAGAGCCTCAGGACAATGACTTCTCACAGAGCAGCGAGCCAGTAGACGGCGGTTGTTTTAAGCTTGTGAAGCTTGTGGTCATTTCTTTTGTAGAAATAGAAAGATAGTACAAATGAATGATTCTAAAACTTATCTGGATGAGAAAGTACTAGCAACTTACATTTTAAAATCTTCCTTCTTACAGTGCCCACACCACTGTCTCCATGTAATATCACAACACAGACAATTATGCAAGTCAGGAAGCTCCAACACCTGACTTTAACTCTTAGCACTATTTCCCTCCCGTCTGTCCCCGCTTGCTGCTATCTGCTCAGGTTTCTGTCATTCAACATTGTAATAATTTGCTTTCAACTCCCAACCCCCTCTACAATATTAATCAAAAAAACTCCAAGAAGGGTAGCATCCCGCACATTGCCTAATGCTGAAATTAGCTGCAAATACACAACCATAATCTCAACTATACTCAAGGAAGAAGACACCAAATCTCAGATCATTGGATTTATAGCCTTCCTGTCACTCTCCTACCTCCCACTTCTATTCCAATCACAGATCTTCCCTCTACTTTACAATTCAAACCCTTGCTAACTACTTTACTAACAAATGGAAAAGGAAGAGCAGTAAAGAAGAGGAGAAAGAACAAGAGGAGGGGGAGTTAGGGATTAAAAAGATGTTTTCTTAAATAGTAAGGATTGAATACAGGGCCTTCACATTGAGCTACATCCCTTATCCTTTATTTCATTTTTATTTTAGTCAGTATCTCATCAAGTTGTCAGGAAAGAGTTTTTACAAACTACCAACATAATTTAACCAAAATTCTTGCCTCTACATCTGTGTCATTCTGTTCATGCTGCTTCTTGAGAACTTGCTTATAGGAATGTTCTACAGCAAGGGAAAAAAATAATTCAGCCCCTTATATGTTAGAGACATGCAAGATACCTGAGATTTATGATAGCCATGACTCCCTTAACTGGAATGATGTTTTCTCTCCCTATAGAGTAGTTTTTCAGCAATAGTGGTGGAACATTTGGAAAAAATCAGCATTTTTCTCTTGGTGCAATTAATGATATCTTTTCACATAACTTGTGACAGGTATCAGTTCAAGTAGAGGTCAGTCAAAAGAAACTGAAGAAAAAAATCCTTAATAATTAATATTTCATATTCTTTGTAAAAATGTATAAGGATGTGAAACAAACCTTACTGTGCAAGTCCTAGAACAAGAACACCCCCACACTTGAACTTAGAACCCCACCGGGAGGCCCTAGAGAGTGATTCATGGAGACCTTCGTCCCCCTCTGCTGAGAGTAGGGCACACATTACTTTTCAACTTCCTGCCAAGGTCGTGAATAGCAAGCAGGATCAGTCCTGCCTCAGAGAAAGGCACACTGAATCTGAATTACCAAGAAGTGGTTATTTGTTTGGAGACGTACAACTTACTACTTAAAAGCTCATACCAAACAAATCACTCATTTAAATTCTTGCAATATTCCAGGCATTTATCTACTGTAAACTTTAGAAAGCCATATTAAAAGATTCATTTTTCAAAACTACATTTTCTGTTATTCAAACGATATCTAAAACAAGCACTGAATTCAACTCGGCTAAGGCAACATAAATCAAATGAAAATGGCAGGTAATCATAAAAACAGACAGGAAAATAAAGAAGGCCCTTCCGAGTGGGTTGTATGTGCAAGCTAATACTGAAAGAGAACCTAAAAGGTATATGGAAGGAGACAGAAACATTTCTCTCAACAGATTTTAATCCATAAAAAGAGAAAGATAAAATAATATGATTTCTTTTAAAGGCGAGAGAATAAAAATACAGAAAAATTAAAAATTAGCTTTCACATTTTAAAATATTTGCCAGTAAGATGATAGGACACAGGGGGGATGGAAATAGGAGAGCTGAATGTCCTTGTGCACATTGATAATCCCAGCACTCTGGAGGCTGAAGCAGGAGGATCACACCCTCAAGCCTTCCTGAGAAGTTTTGGGAGGCTCTCTCTCAAAATTTTAAAAATAAATAAATAAACAGCGCTGTGCAATGGCTTTAGGTCAAGTCCCTGGCTTCATTCCCTAGTACCACAAAAGAATAAAAGAAAAGAAAGCAGGAGAACAGGGGAATCTGGAACTAAGAAAGAAATCATCTAATGCAGGTCACCTCCCACCTGCACGTGCCACGAACAGGTCACATCTTCTGGGTAAGCTCTGCACTGGACGACATTCCAAGTACTCTGCATCTGTCATCGCTCTAATCTTCATAGACACGTTGTAGGAGAAGGTGACATTATGTCTACATGTTGTATTCAGAGAAATCAAGCTACATACAGATTAATTAACTTACCCAATATCACACTGCTGGGAAGAAAAGGAAGTGGGAGCTAAGCTCCTAGACTCTTGCTCCTGAGTCTACCTCTCCAGAATAAACCTGAAGCCATACATGGAGAGCGCTGTTGGCCCCCAGCAAGGAAGACCAGGTAGCCTTCTTGAGGGAACTGCTATACAACAAGCACACAGTGACCACCAAGTGGTGAGAGCCACTGCTAAACCCGTATTGTAGTTGTTTCAGCTCAGTAGAGCCAGTGTGGTGGCTCCCAAGTTGCCTTCTTCTTTGATGTCCTCCTATGACTTTTCTATAACTTCTTATAATCTGATGATATTGTTGAACCTTATGAGGTTAAATGTACTTCCTAATTGTGATGTTTCCTGACCTTTTGAGCACAAGTAAAAGGAAGTATTTGTATTTGCCACTAACAACTTTCTTTTCTTTTTTATTTTAGGGAAGGGTCTACAGGGTGTCTAGGATTTCACTACTACATCAGACTTGTGGTGATCCACCTGTTTACAGACTCTTAAGAGTTGGGATTACAGGTGAACACCACCAAACCCAGTCTCAATAGTTGGCTCAGCATGCCCTGGGGGCAGGGCTGGCACAGCAGGCCCAGGGATAGAACCCCTGGCCCCTGCGCCTGCTTGCAGATGCTTTAGTCCACTGAGCTATTTGGCTGGCCTTCACCAACAACTTTCTAAATGTAACTTTCAACAGGAAAAATAGTCCAAAAATAAAGTGATTGCTAACTTATCCTAAACATTTAAAAACAAAAAACCTATTTTTTAATTAACAAAATATATACTGTATGCATTTATGACTGGTCAGAGTACCATAAAAATATAATATCATATTAATTAGAGGAGGTTAAATAATAAAATAAACAAGAACCAAAACATATTGAAAAAAGAAAGATCAATATATCATACTTAACTTCACTGGGAATACTATTTTAAAACTTGCAGAAACTGAGAAAATTTTTATGAAAACAAAAATGTCAAAGGATCAATTTCAGAAACTTTTATTATAATATTTTGAGGGGAAAGGAAGAAGATATGTCAAAGATTCATTTGGGAAAATAAGAAAAAGAGATGGAGGAATTGTGGAGGGAGGAGGGAGGCATGGGATGTAAAAAGGATTAAGATGTGTTACATAGGTCCACCAACTCCCCACGATGAATGGAATCAGTATATACTGCAAACATGTACTAATAAACATAAAAATTGAAAAATTAAAATGGAAATATAAAAAGTTGAAATCTGGGCTGGATAGACAGCTCAGCAGCAAAAGTGCCTGCCTGGCATGCACAAGGTCCAGAGTTTGATCCACGGTACTGCAAAAAAAAAGAAAGAAAGAAAGAAAAAAAAAAAGAAAAGAAAAATAAAAAAATTGAACCCCCCCCAAAATCTATTTATCTCTGTGCAACTTTATTACTTAAGTAAATTAATATAAATACCAAGTAATATAAAAATTCTTGAGTACATTGTTAAAATAGTCCCCATAAATAGGACTATTTCCTTATCAGAACAGAGGGCTACCTAGCTCCTTTTTATTTATTTATTTATTTAACCTTATAAGAACACAAGAAGGTGAGGCTTTTTGTAAACCAGAAGAAGCAACCTCATAAAGAATCTGGTCTGCTGGCACCCTAATCTTAGATTTTGAAAACTGAGAAAGAAATATGCTAAACTGACAGGAAATAAACTGCTTTGGGCCAATCTAGTGGAAGTCTGTGAAGGTTTTCTAAGTGGCTTGCAAATCTATTACCCATATGGCATACACAGAGCCTTGCCTTCAAACATAAAACCAACCACAGTGTGAAAGGCCTGGAAACATAGCCAGGTGACTTTTAAATTAGACCTTCAATAATTCTAAACCAAACAATTGACTGGTTTATATATAGACCCAACACACACACACAGAGAGAGAGAGAGAGAGAGAGAGAGAGAGAGAGAGAGAGAGCAGGACAGAGTAGGGAGCTAAGTAGGGAGCTTAGTTTCAGTAATCAAATACCATAGAGAGGTAGCAAATTCATAATTGGGCAGGTTCAAAATCTAAGATCAGGGTGCCAGCAGACCAGGTTCTTTGTGAGGACGCTTCTTCTAGTTTGCAAAAAGTGTCACCTTCTTGTGCGCTTATAGGGTTGAAAACAATACATCAATAAGAGCTAGCTAGCCCTCTGCTCTCACAAGGCAATAGTCCTACTTATGGGCCTTTTCCTTCACTTAGGACCTAAGTACTTCCCAAAGACCCAACTCCTAGTTCCATCACATTAAGATTCAGGTGTTAATATATAAATTTAGGGAAGACCTAAACATTCAACCGGTAATAGAACATTATTTCGAAAAGTACACAAGTCTCTCTTGTACCTTTCCAGACTCCCATCTGTGGCCTCAGAGGGTCACACCATCTACCGCTGTGACAGCCAGCAGTGCCTTGCATTGGTCGTCTCCGCTTCTCTCCCAGGGTTGTGCTTTCTGATCACTTTTCATGTCAGGTGACGCCTTATTAACTAGTTCTAGCTAACAAGATGTTAGCTTCATTTCTGGAAGAATAGTATTTGTCCTTGAGAGGCCCTCCAAATGCTTCAGACTTTCCCTTGGAAGGGGTAATGTTTAAAATGGGTTCTATTCTATCAGTATAGGTTCCTTCGACATGATAAAAATAAGCTCCGCCACCACAACCTCCAAATAAAAACTGGCAAGGGAAATGGAGCACGAACAAATCATTAACTTTGATATTTGTGTCACTGTTATTTGGGGAGTTGTTCCTTGAGTCAATAGCAGAGCATTTTAGCTCTAATTTTATAAGCAATAATCAATTTAACAGGGTATAAATTTTGGAGAATACATAGTGTTTAAAAAGAAAAAAAATTATAATGACCTTAAATTTTAAAATATTAATGTACTTTTGCATTAAAATTTCATGAATTCCATAAGCTTAGGACAATTTGCAACATATAAAGTGGTATAACTATAAATTTTTCAATCTACAAATGAACTTTCAAAATAACCACAATAATTTAATTTCATGGATGATATTGCTCTGATTGAATTAAATTGTCACAAGAACATAAGTAAGGCATGAGCAACTCAGGCAACATTTGAGCCCATGGGGCTGGCCAAATAGCTCAGCAGATTAAAGCTCCTGCAAGCAGGTGCAGGGGCTGGGAATTCGATCCCCTGGCCTGCGGTGCCTCCGCCCAGCCCCCGCCCAGAGCACACTGAGACAATTGAGACTAAGCATTGTGGTGCACGTCAGTAATCCCAGCTCTTGGGAGGCTGTAAACAGGCTGATCACTACAAGTACAATCTAGCAGTGAGACACTGAACATCCTGTAGACCCTTCCCTAAAATACAGACAAAAAAAAACCCAAAAAACTGAGCCCAATGTACTAATGCCTAGCAAATTGCCTCAGGATGACTCAAGTTTCCCACATATTCCTAGAGTAAAGCTTACACACCTATTCCTTTTGGATTGCATTGTGACATTATTTAGCATTCCCACAACGAAGATTAATCATTTTTGTATTACTTGATCTTGTCTTATTTTGTTACTCTGAGATAGCTAGAATGGTGTACATCAGTGTCCTCTCATTTCTATGTATGTGCACATCCTCAAAAGAGTGGCCAGACAGGATGCTCCAGGTAACGTACCCCAAGATGAAATGTAATAAAATCTCAAAGTGTGCTAGCTCCTCAAAACTGTATTGTCTATCACCTATTTGGTAATGCTGCATGAAAGAATTAAGGAGCCTCACTGTAAGAAAACTAGGTAATTGTAATCTTTCAACATTCTTATATTATCATAAATTTCACTGATTTGATAGCTAATATATTTCTAGATTCCTTCAAGGCCTTATATCCTTCCTCAAATCTCATTCTCTGAGGATTTGAATAACAAGTTCTTTTCCTAGCTGGGCCAGCACTGTCAAACATTTGACCTTGAAGCTCTCAGATGCTAACAGCCCCCAGAAGTGCACTCTGATTGAGCCTCACCTGGCTTTAAGGGCTAAGTTATTATTTGGCTGAAGCTGGTCTTGAATCCCGATTTACTTAATAACAAAATAGAATACATAGGGTATGACATGAATATAAGCAGTACTCTAAAGATAAAAAGACGATGATCAAATTTGACATAATTATATACCCAGGAGAGCCACAGAAGCCAAAATAAAATGTTGTTAAAAATAAATAAATAAATAAAAAAGCAAGCCTGTTTTCTATGCTTGGGTGCATATATTGTGCCATATCATTTTATTTGCTAAATAGCAAAGATTATTGCAATCATGAGAAAGTTTTTAATTTAGAAAATTTCTCATTTTTCTGTATTGCAAACATTTTGATCTTTTCCCACAAGTTCAAGGCCAGCCTAGCTACCCCCAGAGTTCAAGGCCAGTCTGCACACCCACAAGTGAGTCCCTATATCAACACCCACCCCTCCAAGGTTTTAATTCTAATTATGTAATTGTTATTTAGTATATAATTATTTAATAGGCATAAATTAATAAATTATTATGGGATACTGACAATAAATAAAATGCTTTCACAAAGCAGACTTTGCAGAACTGGAAAATTAATATAAGAGCCAAGACCTAATAGAGATTCCTTCCTGTTGATTATTTTGTGCAAAGAGGAGTTGGCTGTGCTTGTTTTCCATTTGCAAAGCCCAAGCAGATAATTCTAAAACATGAAATTCTGGCACCTTCCAAGGCTTCAAAATGACAAAAAAACCTGAAATTTTTGGTTATTGTCAAACCAAGGGAAATAGAAACATTGTGAATGCGAGTTTTCTTGTTCCCAATTATAACCCAAAGTTTTGGTTTTGAGAATATGCCTGTGAACTATTAATGACAGAATAATCAGTGATCATGTTACTGTGACTTCTATTGCTACAGAATTCAATTTGGCATTGGCAAGAGAAACCCATATTACTCCTAAGAATGTCTGTTTCTGTTTCGTGAAAATAGTCTTTCCTTGCAAAATATAATCACTGCTGTATACACAGAGCTATAAATAAGTGAAAAAAATAACAAAAGTACAAAAAATGTCATACTTGATGAATGGCTTGCTCATATGACCACCTTTATGTCACGCCTGCTAAATGAAGCACATGAGTATTCTTCCTTAATGGACATTTTACAGCTATCTGCAAATAATTGACAGCAGCCCAGCACCTACCACATTACTCAAGGTTCTTCACAAAAAATAGAAACCACATGAGACATCTCAAGCAGAGGGGATTAGTTACAAAAATGTTTAGAAGACTGAGCAAAAAACAGCATGTGAACTCACGAGCTATTAATATCTACAGGAAGCAGCTATTCTTTCCAGAGCCAGGAAAATGAGAGGGTGGAGGTATAGAAGCCTGGGCCCTACTTACTAATGTACCCTGGGGTGACTCAAGAGGTCCTGGAAAAACAAAGAAGGGACTTTTCAGCTAGTATCTGGAGCCTAGCTGAGGTGCCAGACAGCAAGTGCTGGGACACCAGAGTAACACGCATCTCATAGCACTCTGTCAACACAGCCAGCCCCTGTGTCTAAGGTTGAACTCCACGAGGACATGATGCTCTGCCGCAGCAGGGGCTACCAAAGGGCTCTGCCTACGGGGCTGGAAGAGCCATACTGGTGCCCCTGGGCAGGAGTTGGGGTATCTGACATGATGGCATCGGTGTTTGATTCAAGCAAGAGTTCTGTGCTAGAGCCCTGGAGCTTCTAGAAGATCCTAGAATCACAGATTCCTGCAGAAGGAGGCCCAAAACCTGGACACAGGAAATGAGCAATGTCCTTGAAAACTTACTGGCAATTAAAACCTTGGACTGGCATTCTGAAGGCATGAGAAACCAATTAACAGAGGAGTACAGCAGGAAGGAATGGACTCTGAGGGCCACCAGGCAAACAGGGGTCGCATCGGCTATTTTCAGCATCACTTTTTCTGGAGTATCTGACAAGACTGTGTGTTGTATTGTTAATAAAGATGTTATGTATTTTGTTATCTTACCAAAGAAAACAATAATAAATAAGATGGCATAAATACAAGTTGAGGACACAACAATGTAAAATATAATGAACTAGTGACTAAGCATTGGAGAAATTCTGGTTTTTTAGTTTAATAAAGGTATGTTTAGAAGATTGATACAAATTACAAAACAAATAGTGCATCCATCTGTTCTTATTTTTATAAAATCATCTATTGTTCAACTTAAATTTTTATGGTTCTGTTCAAATTCCAATATATCATGCTTTGGCAGGTAACTTATTTAAGAAGTAAACAATCAGAGAGGAAAATGATCCTGTGCTAAATTACAGATGGCTTCAAATTCTTTGCAACTGTCCTTGAGATTTTCTTGAATCTAGAGGGCCTGTAGAACTAGTAAAACACAGGGAAAGAAATGTTCAGGGATTTCCAAATCTAGATCAAAAAAACTTTGCAGTTTTACCCTGAAGTCTCTTTGAAAATTTGGCCTGGATGAAAGCAGTAGCCATGCAAGAAGTTTAACTGTCCCAAGACCACACACATTTTTGTTGTTGTTATTATGTATTTAGGACAGGGTCTACAGGGTTTATAGGGTCTCACTATGTAGATCGGACTCACTGATTCTCCCTCAGGATCCCAAGAGCTGGGATTGCAGGCATGTACAACCACACCCGATCTCAATCTCCCTCATAGTGTGCCTTGGGGGCAAGGCAAGCATGGCACCCTGGGAATCAAACCCAGCTGCTGAGCTCTGCCTAAGCAGGAGCTTTAGTCCACTGAGCTATCTGGCTGGTACTTTATTCTTCATTTTTTTAGATTCTCATTTCTGCCCTAACTTACATCCCATTTCAGCAGATAGGATATATACAAGTTCCCTCAGAAATCAGCTTTGTAGGGCCAGTGAGCTAACTCAGTGGATTGAACTCCTGCTTTGGCAAGCATAGGGACCAGGGTTGGATCCCCCATTCCCCCATCCCGCATAATGCACCAGCCCCGCCTGCGGGGCACACTGAGCCTGAGACTGAGTTCAGGCATGTGGGCATGCATGGTGGCACAAGCTTGCAAATCCACTGCTGGGGAGGCTGAAAACAGGAAGATAACTATGGGTCTAAGCTGAGGAGTGAGACCTTGTACCAAATACATAAATGGGAAAAAAGAAAAGAAAAGAAAAAAGAACATCAGCTTTGGAGGTTTTATAAGAGCTGTTCTGTTAAAGTTATAGCTAAATTTATGGGGATTACTGTAATGTCCAAGTTAGGGAAAGGAGCTGTGGCCGTGAGAGTCACTTCTGGCTTTGTGACACGTAATAGGGGAAAATAAACTTGTAATTAGGAAGGTAAGTTCAGAGGCTTGGGGAAAGTTTGGCGTTTCTCTGTTCCCTTTTTGCAATGGTACAAAAATCAAGAAGCTAGCGTGATCTCTGGTCTTTTATCTTCTGTCTATCTACTCACAAAAATGCACAAGTGTATGCTCATACACACATACACACACACACCTCCTGTATACATACTCCCTTAAGTAGACACATTTAAAAAAGCCTTCACTATTTTAATGGTAATTTATTTTTAATGTTGTAGAATGGTAGAACAGATATATGTCCATTTCTAGGTCCATTGCCAGTGCTTCTAGGACCTGCAGATGCTCCTTGCGTGTTGAGAGCCGCCCTGTCTCCATCTGTAAAATGAAGGGTTCTTGGTCTCAAATGAAATAGGGTCTATTTGAAAAACAGAGGAATGATGACTGTGGTTTCACACATCTGTAATACATACACACACACACACACACACACACACACACACACACACGAGGCTGAGGCAAGAGGATCATCACAAGTTCAAGGTCAACCTGGACTGCATAGCAAGACCCTGTCTCAACACAACAAAACGAAAAACAGAGAATGTGACATGTCACACTGCTCTGATCAGTTTTTACCCTTTTTACATCTCAATTTTACATCATGGAATGTTGGAGATAGATGAGATTTTAGATAAAAACTTAAATGATGGAAAGAAACACAGGATAATGGAGAAGCATTGGGCAGAACGGCAGGTGTGACACAACCTGAGTAGTATCAGCTGGCTGGGAACCTATCTTTCTTCTCTTCCTCAAGTGTAGGAAATATTGCAACACAGTGGTGTCTCTACCCTGCTGTATTCTTGCTTTGTTGTTTCTCTTGAGACCCTCACCCCATCCCTGCAGAAAGGCATTTAACCTGCCTGCCCATCAAGGATATCAAGAGTTTGGCTTACCTAGGCCTCAACCCTTTAATCACACCTTGAAATCTCCCACCTGACTCTGACTCTCCCCGATGCTGGCTAAAGTCCAACTCTATTTCTAGGCCTTTCTCTTCCTTATAAAGATGAGATGTTATCATATATGGGATGAATATATATATATATATATATATATATATATATATTTGTAAAACCAATCAAGGATCCCACCTAATATGTTAGATATTTCTTCTCACATACAGTGGTATGCATTAAGTTGTTTGTTGTTCTAGAATTTGGGGAGAGAGGACCAAGTTTCTTCTTAGTGGTTTTCTCTTATTAAAAATCTAGTATGCCTTGAGTTCTAACTAGGTACCAGAGAAACTGAGACTGAGTCATGTAGTGGTTTTCCGTGTGTATGAATTTTTTGTTTGATATAATTAACCTCTTCAGGGCCAGAGAGATGGCTCAGTGGAGTAAGCACTTCCTTGGCAAGTGCAAGAGCCTGAGTTCAATCCCCAGTTCTGCAAAAAAATAAACTAAATATAATTAACCTCTTCTCTCAAATCACTATACCTTATTATTATAATAATGCTTAGCTATTTCTTTTAATGATTTTCCACTTTATTGAATTTGTATTTTGTGATTCACTATATCAAGTCATATTGGGGAAAGGCAATGTATACATATAAAACATTTACGATGATATGTGTATATATGTTCATGGACTACACTTAAAGTACAGAAATCACATCTTTAGAAGTGAAAAAACAGTGAAATTGTATGGCTTCAAATATATATCTATCATGAATGGAAAAAATCTTTGTCTTTAAATGAAACACTGTATAGAACTTAAAGAACAGAATTGAAAAGCTAAACAAACAAATAAAAGTTCTGGGTTGGCCAAATAGCTCAGCGGATTAAAGTACCTGCAAGCAGGCACAGGGGTCAGGGTTCGATCCCTGGGCCTGCCATGCTGGCCCTGACCCCAGGGTATGATGAGACTACAATTGAGACTGGGTGTGGTGGCACATGCCTGCAATCCCAGCTCTTGGGAGGCTGTAAACAGG
>NDGM011178663.1:0-20205 GCA_002564305.1 Octomys mimax | reverse complement strand
AAAAAAAAAAAAAAAAACAAATTTGTGGGTTAAGCTGTGAAATCCCATCATGAAAAACATTTTCAGTCCTAAGCTCCTGTGTCTTTTGGACTTCGACAGGACATCAGAATGAAGAGCTTTGTGTTGCAAGAGGAAATTAATTACGTGCATGGAGCACTCGGGTATGTTGCGAAAGGTTTTAAATCTGAAAGGTGCAGAGAAAGAAAAGCAATAAAAAGAAATGTTGCTAAACTGACTTTTTACTGCCGTGTTCAGATTATTGTTTTCCATGTATAAGAACACAGTAATGCTATTCTTTCATTGCCCTTATATTGTATTTATTTATTTATCTATTTATTTATTATATTTTTTAGGGAAGGGTCTGCAGAGTGTTCAGGGTCTCACTGCTAGATGGGACTTGTAGTGATCCGCCTGTTTCCAGCCTCCCAAGAGCTGGGATTACAGGCTCGCGCCCCCACGCCCAGTCTCTCATTTCCCTTATATTTCTAATAGGATTTACATCTTCTGAAGGAGTCTGAAGGGTTTCGTTGAGCTCCCCACCTACAGTTACACTTTTAAACAGGTTCTCTTAGCTAAGTGAGCACCGTGCTGCCTGCTAAGGTGTGCTGCACAGAAGGAGCTCTGGGGTCCGTTCTGCTTCATTCAAACTCAGAGTTTCCGTAGCTTTGCTAAGTGTTAGGGAGAAGGTTGAAGGAAGCCTGAGCCCTGTTTTAGGGGACAGTGTCGTGTTTTACAGCCACCACCTTTTGTAGAACTTGACTTTATGGGCTTAAATTTGCTCGCTCTGTTCTCTTGGGTTTGGCTAAAAGTCTTTTCTAAACTCAGAACTTCTTTTCTAGTAGGAACTTGATTCGCTTGATTCAGGTGGTTCTCCTGCTTCCTTGGAGGTTTCCAGCCCCCCCCCCTTAGCACCCTGAGAACTGCTGCCCAATCAAAGGGAACCTGCGAGCCATCTCCAGCGGCCTGCTCCGGTCTCCTTTTAAAAAGATAATTAGGGAAACTTCTGTCGTTTTCTTGAAAACAGTCTTTCTACTATTTCAGTCATTTTTATAGGCCTTTCCTTAATCCTGAAAGTTTCCACTTTCAGGATAAAGAAATTATGAGTTCTTTTCGGGTTTTTTGCTCTTTTTATTTTGTTCTAATTCCTTTTACAATGAAAATAATGGCTGCTGCATCACGAACACTGAATGACGCACGAGGCTTCTGTGCGTTCTCTTTTAATTTTCACAGTGAGCAAAATGAATTCAGTTATAAGGCCATTGTGATACTTTTCTTTTCCTTTTGTCTCTTTTTTAAGTTTTTAATTTTAAGTTTTAAATCTTTTACTTATTTGCAGGCTGGCCTTGAAGGTGCAGCTTGGGCCACGTAACTGGCCCAGGGAGGCCGTGCTGGTGACTCCTGGAGCCGGGGACACCCGCTTCCCTGGTTCTGGGGCCACCTGCCTCCTCAGCAGCACAGCACATACTTCATGTGGGAAAAAGTCTTCCAGAAAGCGGAGTGGCAGCATTCGCATTCGTGTCCCAAGTGGCAGCATTCGCATTCATGCCCCTGCTCTAGGGAAGATCATGTACAGTTAGGAACTGCCACTTAGAATAGAGCTGTTCACACAGTCCTGTCCCCCGCCCAGGGCCGCCTGCTCTCTGTGTCCTCCAGGCCCTTTCAAGGAAGAGAGGAGAAACACCTGCCTGGGCTGGAGCTTCTGCTGGTCGTCGTGTAGTAGGAGTAAAAGTAAGACGGAAAAAAAAGTAGGAAATGGGCAAAATGTAGAAAAAGACAATTCGAAAAGGAAGGGAACAGGGCGGTGGGGATAAAGGTGACAAGTGCGGTAGCTGTGGTCAAAGGCTGTTACTTGCATGCAGGAAAGTGCCACGGCGAAACTCGTTCTGTATGATGGATCCGTTTCTGTGTTGTTTTGGGGTCCAGGCAAGGTGGCCCTGGGCAGCCCAGCTGGGCTCCCGCTCGCTGCCCTCCTGCTGTGCTCAGCGCCCCAAGTGCTGGGGTGATGGGAATACGCAGCCACCCCCGTCCTGTAGAATTCATAGGTACAAGAAACGATTTTTAATTGTTCAAGCTAGCAAGCATAGCTTCCACTGCAGGAGCACTTGGTGTGCTCCAGGCTCTGGCCCAAGCACCGTCAAGCATACGCATTGTTGTCTTTAATTCTCACTGCCCATGGAGGATGCTGTTATGGGTCCCATTTTACAGAAACAGGAAATAAAGTATAACGACACTGATGTTCTCGCAAGTGTGTATGCGTGTAGTGAGTGATTGCTGGAGACCTCAGCCAGGATCTGCCGTAATGTGTACGATCAGCTTTGCTTTTCTTTTCTTGGCAGTGCTAGGAGCCAAGTTGAGGGCCTTACACCGTGGGCAAGTGCTCCACCACTGAGCTAATCCCCAGCCTTTTCGGATTTTTAGGCAGCCTCATGCTACATTGCCCAACAGGCTGGGCTCAGACTTGGAATCCTGCCTCAGCCTCCCAGAGTGCTGGGATTCCAGGTGCGTACTGTCGCATCTGGCTTTTTATTTTATTTTCTGTCATCTTGACAACAGTTCTCACTAAATTTTCCAAGGCGGTTTCTGACTTGTGCTCCCCCGGCCGCAGCCTCCAGAGCAGCTAGGGCCACGGGCATGCCCTGGCTCTGAGCCATCTTTTTCAGTCCGCGCTGCCCCGTCGGGTGAAGACTGCAGCGCGTAGTTACTGCTTTACCACCGCTGCTGGGCACCAACTAGCTTTAAAACTTCAAAATCTTTCTTGAAGTTGGCCAGTAACTGCATGAACTCTGCTTATGAAATTAACTGAGCCCTAGCACTGGACCCATTCAAAAGCAGACAGTCCGCTGGCTTCGTTTCAGAGGGAACCATGTCCAAATAAACATTCTCTCCCCTCGGCCACACACGGCGAGCAGGCCAGCTTCAGGCAGTTGGCTCACACCTGTGCGCTTCTCCTTGCTGTCCTCCTGCTTTATTTACTGGCCATCATACAGCAATGGCACCCTTGTCCTCTACAGGTGGGCCGAGGTTGATGGCCTTTCGGAGGGGACACATGGGCTCCTCCTGTTCCGCAGGCCGCTGGATGACAAAAGCCACCTGTTTTTCTGGACCCTTGCTATCTGCCCAAAGAACCGCAGTGAGCACCCCCTACCCCCACCCCCACCCCAGAGCTTGAGGACAACCAGGTCGAAAGAAGCTGGTTTGGAGACTTGCTGCCAGCTTCCTGTTTGCGAGGGCAGGAACGGCGCTCCTCTGAGCCCTCCAGAGTGGACCAGGAAGGTGGGCGTGTCCTCCGCAGCAGACGTTTTTTCTCCTTCTTTATTTTTTCTCATGATCTTCTCAACACTCTGGCATGATTGCAGCCGTCTGTACGATTATAGTCGTTTAAACTCCTGTAAGTTTAAAATTGAAGGTTGCATAGGTGCCTGTTAACAAGGGTGGCGCTGATAAATAAATAAAGGCCGCTGATCCTAACAGCATTTATAAATTAATGAGTGCAATTGGCTTTAATTATAAGAAATACAGATGTCTAGCAGGCTTCCTCCATGAGGGCTTCCCATGCTGACTGTGGCACATTCTTCCTCAAATAATTGCAGAGCCCAGCTTTATCATTAGGCAGCTGGTTTCTATTCATTCCCATCGAACGCAAGTTATTGCAGCTAACCGAATACTCAAAACTTGAGGATTTTAGAGGTCAGCTCTACTACTTGGGTTTCACCCACTTTCTCAAGGGGTGCCAAGGAAGGGACCCCTTTAGACAGGTTCTGGAGTCCCACCTCATCCACGGGCTTCAAAAGTAATTTCTAAAGTTCTCAGAACTGAGTTAACGCTGAATCTCTGCTGCTTTGCTGGTTCTGCTTTTGTTTTAATTGAATACAGGATCTTGCTTCGTAGTTCAGATTCATACTGATCCTCCTGTCTCAGCCTCCCCAGAGCTGGGACTACAGGCATGTGCCGCCATACCCAGTTTCGGGACCTGCACAGTGCACCCAGGGTTGCAGGGCCGCACAGCGTGTGGTACCAGGGATTAAACTCAGGTCCTTGCGCTTGCCAAGCAGGCACTTAGACCCCCAAGCTATCTCCCCAATCCCTTGTGGTGTATTTTTGTTCATTTGTTGTGGGGTAGTTAAGAGAAAAAATTGTAAATATCCTGGGAAATTTTGAGCATCAGCTGACAAGAGCTCAAAACTGGGTAAATTCCAGTCTTGTCTTAGGGTTTATTTCATTTAAACAAATAAAAACTTTGTTTCTTTACTGTATTGTAAAACATGTGATCCTGAATATTTCTGCAGATTTAGAGAAAGGATAAATCAGTAGAAGATATTCATGCAAGTTCCCCAAACCCTGCAGCAAATGTTTGCAGTGGATTTCTTCAAATTTGTTGGTTTTAACCAAATGATATTGCTTCCCTGTTTCCTCACTTTAAGGTTCAGTCACTGCCTTAGGTCCTTTGCTCGTTACTGAGACAAAATACCCAGCACCCAACACTAGAGAGAAAGGCCTTTTTAGCTCACAGTTTGTGGAGGCTTCTGTCCATCACTGCTCTTTTCCTGGCAGGTGGATAGCACACAGGC
This sequence comes from Octomys mimax, assembly GCA_002564305.1. NCBI lineage: Eukaryota > Metazoa > Chordata > Mammalia > Rodentia > Octodontidae > Octomys > Octomys mimax. The sequence continues at coordinate 15,637 of NDGM011178663.1, read as the reverse complement.
AACTCAGTGGAGGAACAGTCCATGGCAGGCAGGGGGTCGCAAAGCAAGCGGGAGGAGCCAGCGCAGCTTGCTTCTGCCCCTCTTGTGCTCTGCCTAGCTATCAAGACAGGATGGTGCTGAGCCAATCAGTGGACAGATTTAGTAGTCACACCCTTTATCCCAGCATCACATGCTCGAGATCCTGCCTCCCCTCAGAAAGCCTCACCTGTGACTGCATGAGGCTTTGGGGACAGCCAGGCACAAGCCATAAGCCATTACTTAATAATTTTTTGTTTGGACGGACTCTTGTGTGCCAGGGTGGAGAGGAGACATGATGAGGATTCTGTCCCCAGTTTTACGGTGCTTACTATTTGTGGGCACAAAGCCATTATGAGGCAGTGTCGCACCCAGGACAGCATCACGGCATGTGGAAAGGCATCCAGAAAGTATGCAGAGTTTTGAGCAAGCTGGGCCTGGCAGGAGGAGTTGATGGTTCGAGGCCGCCCTTGTGGTGGACGGCCCTTAGCAGGGAGGCTCAGGAGCTCTGAGGTAATTGGATGTTGGCAGAATGCAAGGTCAAGGGAAGAGCATGGGAGTTTGAGTAAGACTAGTGGCTGAGGCCAGAGAATGATGCCCGTGCATACTGTGCTGGAAGGAGCTCAGATTTTTTTATTTTGAGGGTCTAGGAGGCAGTTTATTACATTGATAGGCCTGAGTGGGATCTCTCTCCCAAAGAGTCAGAGCCCTGCCAGGTAGGGTTTGGGGACTTATAGGGAGAGCAAGCAGGGAGGTGCAAAGGCAGATTTAGCACATTGTGATTGGATGGCTGAGTGACATCATGGGTTGCTAAGGGAGTTTATACCTCTCAAGTTACATTGCAATGCCATCAGTTACACAAGCATGGGTTGCACAGAAAGAAATGTCCTCTTGTCAGGCTTTTACCTTCTGGGGGATTCTAGGATATTAGGGCTGAGAGCCAGCTGCAAGATAGCCGATTGCACAAGCTGGGGAGGAGGGGGATTGTTGGGGCACTTGCATACCTCTGGTTCTGGCACAGTTCCCCGGGATGGGGAAGGTGAGGAGCACCAGGGGATGCCCACATTGTAGGGGGCTGGAGCTCAGAATAAAGGTGGGGCTTGGGATCATCAAAATTCCTGAGCTGGGAACTCTGCATGTGATTAATCAGGATGGGTCAAGAACAACTTTAACAAATATTTAGGCCAGGGATGTAGTTCAGTGGCACAGCCCCTGCTTGGCAAGCACAAAGGTCTTGAGTTCAGTTCCCAGTACAAAAAAAAAAAAAAAAAAAAAATTAGCCTTTCTCCCTTCCTCTCCCCCCAACCCCAGTACTTGGGATTGAACCTAGGACCTTGCACATACCACGCAAGTGCTCTGCCACTGAGCTACACCTCCAGCTACTGTCACCTTCTTTCTTCTTATGTATTCACACAAACTCCTTCCATTGTGGGTTCTGCCAGAGTTGTTCGATGTATGCTGGTGTCCTGACCCATTCCAGCGACTTGCTGCTGTCCTGCCTGGACACAGAGGTGTGCTGCCATGAGTCCCCGCTGTCCATTAGCATTACGCTGGTTTCCTATGGGCAGTGGCGACCTGAAGCTAGGGGGCTGGAAGCCACATGAGTCCTCACACCTCTTCTTAAACCAAACCACAGCATCTTCAGAGACCTGGATTTGCATCCCTACTGTTGGTGTTTCTGGTGTCTGTGGGTCCCTTAGCCTCCATCTAGACTGACATCTTCTCATGGAAGTTCCGGATATTTTCTTCTTTGGGTCCCCTTCTTTGTCTTCTGTACAGCTTTATGCATAGGAAGCAAGAGATGAAATTCTTTGTCGTAGAAAGGGCGCTTACAGCCTACAATTTTTCACCTTGTATACTGATCATGTGTGATGCTGATTCTCTTCTCTGCTGAGTGAGGATCAGTGATCAGCATCTCTGTCCTTATTAGGTGTACAGCGCTGTGCCTCTGAGCAGCTCACGAGTGAGCTTACCTGCTTTCTAGCCTTTAGTCTGAAGAGGCCTAATGATGGCACTGTAAACAAAGCGGTGCCTACAGTCTTTAAAAATAATGCCAGGGCATGGTGTGCTGCCCTTAGCTTCAGAGCACTTGCCTGGCATGCACGGGCCTGAGCTCAGTGCCTGGCACCCCAAAATAAATGAATGAGTGAGTAAGAATTGGGTTATTACATTCTCTATTTTGCAGATAGGAAAACAGCCTCAGAGAAGGTAAGTAACCATCCGGAAACACCCAGATGTGAGAGGCAAAGTCAGGGTATGGGCCCAACTGGTTCAGCTCCAACTCCGAGCCTGGGGCTTTACCTGCTGCATCCTGTGCCTCTGTTATGTCACGTCATCTGCCCCAGGCACTTAGGAATATGTGTTGTCAGCCTCGTTTTCAGACAAGTAAACTGAAATTCAAAATTTACAATCACACACGAAGTTGTTAGGTTCCCCCAAACCTTTGCCCGCCTGCGCACCTCAGCTGTGCTCCTGGCATGGAGGGAGATCGTTCACAGGGCTCCCCACAGCTCCCCTCAGTGGTCTTTACGGTCTGTCACAAGAGTAGGCATGGGGGAGGTAACAGTGCCCGGCGGCGGCGGGGAATTGTTCCCGCTACAGTAACTCCGCGTCTCTAGGCTGTTCCTGTAGCAGCGAGTGTGTGTGAATGTTTGGAAGTTGGAGCTAATTCAAAGCAAAGCTGGGTGTACTTTGTCCAGACTCTTAACAGATAATCAAAATAGCTAGTTTGATTCTTTTTCTTTTCCTTTCTTCCAAAATAGTTGAAATGCAGCAAAAATGAAAAGCCCAAAGATAGCAATGAAACCGAAAAACAAAATTGTTGGACAGTCATAAAACTGTGTAATTCCCCCAACAAAATGTAAGAGCTTTCTGACCAGGGAAGTCGGCTGGAGACATTCGTGAGTGCTAAATGGAAGATCTGCCACTTTGAAAGGTCCCAAATGAAGAATAGTATTGAAGTTTTTCATCAGTTTGCCTCGGATATTTTTGGAAGCTAGAGTATAGAGTCAAAATCCACTTAGGTGAGAAGGTCCTTTATTTATATGAATGTTTTTACTCAACTTTTATTTGTGTCCAGTTCTCTCTTATTTTGTCTCTTTATAATATGATTTAATCTGTGATTGAGTAGCAGAGCCCAGGGGTGTAGCTCAGCAGCACAGCACCTGTCTGGCCACACCGTGAGACCCCAGATCAAAACAAATGAACGAACAAACAAACAAAAGACACCCAAAAGAAAAGAGAGAAGGGAGAAGAGAGAAAGAGAGTGAAATCAACTATCTAACGTGGGGCTGGGGTGCCTTTCAGTGTAGAGCAGGACTCAGCATCTAATCCCTAGCAACCAAAATGGGGTCGGGGTGGGGAGGGAGGGAGAGAGGAGGGAAGTACTTGGTGCTGCTGTTGTTTGTTTAATTGAGTCATTCCAGTTAGCTGTGAGACAACTTCCCTGTAAGGATAGTTCAATGTGTTGGGTTTTAATGTTTTTCGAGAACATAGTAAAGTAAGAAACAAATAGCCAGGGTCATGAGTTCCTGTGGAGCCGATTGCCCCCCCCCCCGCAGGCCCTGGGACAGGCACTACTGTGGGGCCCCTGGCCTTGTGCCCTGGGATCTGGGCCACGCTCAGGAGTTGTTGTAGCGTGCTACTGACAGAATTCAGCATGCTTGCCCTTTTCTGCTTATCTTTGAAAACAAGGAAAGGGAAAAACAGCCACTCCTCATCTGTTATAACAAGAAGTCAAAAAGAATGCCTTCAGTGTGAAAGTCAGGTCTCTGTGTAGGATTTAGGAACATGAGCTAGGCATGTTGAGCACACCTGCAGGTCCAGCACTTGGGAGGCTGAAGAGGAAGGTCACTGTGAGTTCGAGACCAGCCTGAACTGCATAGCAAGACCCTGCCTCAAGAAAACCAAATCAAGCCAACAAACAAAACAGAAATATAGAGTAAATGACAGAAGAATAAGCCACAGCAGATACAAGTGGTTGCCTCTGGGGTTTTTTGTAAGCCTTTAGCATTCACTTGTTTTGCTGTTACACACACACACACACACACACACACACACACAACACTGGTGAAGTAGAAATATTTACAACCCAGGGGTAGGTGTGGGGGACACGTGGCCTCACAAGATTCTCAACTCAAAATCTAAATGTTGGGAGACTGACCATAGACAGCAAAACCCAGCTACCTCATGGAAGGGTGGTTGTAAAATCGGATACTGGTAAAGCACCTGTGAATCGTGTACAGCTACACATACGGCATGTACACTGACAAGGGAGCAGAGCACGCTTTTATTTTATGATGGGGAAATCAGGGGCTCATCTCCAGTCAGTCAAGTATCTTTGAAAAAAATATGTCTGCCACCCAACACTAAAATAACTACAGAGGCTGAGCAATCCAGTACAGGTATATGAGTCTGACTGGATCCTGGTTAGGAGGGGAAGGCTGCTATAAAACATTTTTAAAACAAATCAAAATGTTGAATACTGGTTTAATATTTGATGACATTATAAAACTACATGAAAGTTCCGGTTTTATAACTTTCTTTGACCTCATGAAAAAATAAAACTAAAGATACAAGAGCTTCTGCTTAGTGAAGCCTAGCACCATCACCGCTAAGTCTATGGTGTCTCTGTTCTGTAACTCTTCTTCCGTTTCCTCTTCCTCCCCTTTCTTCTTCGTTGTCTTCCAAGGCCTACATCCATAGCCCTTCTTTTAGTTTATTTTGAGACGGGATCTCACCAAATCAATGAGTTGCCCAAGCTGCAGTCTGGAATTGTGATCCTCCTGCCTCAGCCTCCGAGGGCTGGGCTTGCCGGAATGGTTCACTGAACCTGTGTTTGCAAGAGAGTGTGGGCTCCTGTTGGTGGCCTGTACTGGCACAAACTGAATCCTGAACATGAACTACCCCTCTGCTCCCCCTGTAGAAGGTGGTCAGCTGGATGCAGGGGGTGGGCACATCAGATGCTTTCTTGGCTGTTTTTGGCTGAAGGTGGGCGCTGACCAGCTTCTGAAGTTGTTACTGGGGTCATTATCCCTTGACCCAGCTGAGGAGAGTGGTTCTGGCTCTGCCTCCATCAGTTCTGTCTTAGCGTGAACAGCTGTTGAACAGGTAGCAGTGAAACTAGATAATGAAGGACTAAAACATTTCTCTGTTCCAGCTTCTGTTTTGTTCTGAGTGTGTAAGATCTCACTTTAGCAAGCACAGGGCTAAAAGTTTTCTTCTAAAAGAGTTCATCTGGGGCTGGGGCAATAGGTTGGCAGTCTAAGTGCCTGCCTGGCAAGTGCAAGGACCCCGGTTCAGTCTCTAGTACTGCATGCCATTCTGGGCCAGGGCCACCAAAACCAGGCATGACTGGGGAGGCTGAGACAGGAGGATCACTATAGTCCAAGCTGTGCAGCATGACCCTGCACCAAATAAATAAATAGTTTATTTTTTAAGTATGTCTTATGCTACATTTGTGTATTAATATATTCTTGAACGTGTACTTCAGGGTCTTTGAGTCATTTCATGTCTGGATGCAGCTGTCTTGGTGAGCGGGTGCTATGCTTTGGATCTTACACACCCCATAAGTCCTGCTCCTCCAGCATTTGGGGGGTGGCAGAGCATTGAAGAGCGGTCTGTAGGACCCTGCGAGTGCGACCTGCTCCCCTGCTGCCTGCCCTGCTTTGCATCCCCAGTAAGAGCCATGGGCTCTCTCACAGGCTTTACACCTGGCCATTTGACAGCTTCCCTACTGACCATGGACTGGAACCTCCAAAAGCATGTCCCAGGGTAACCTTTCTTCTTTATAAGTTCATTGTCTTGCATGTTTATCACAGTGAAGGAAAGCTGACCAGCACAGCAGATAGAATTGTTTTAAAACAAGCAAAATGGCTCTCTTCCCACTCTCACAAAGAGATACTTTGTGTCTCGGTCGGGAAGATTTCTAAATACATGAAGTGGGGGGACTGTGAGGGGGTTGATGGGAAATATTTCATGGACACTAATGATTAATCTCTTTCAGCTCCAATAAAAATAATTAGCATTCCTTGGGTGATGCCCAACGCTTCCTGTATTAGGCGTTGTGGGTTTAAATGGGGATCCCAGCTCGCTTGCATTTCCATCTCAAAGATGGGAAAGCCGAGCCTTAACGGGAGCGTAGACCTCCGGAAAGCAGGTACGATGGGCAGGCTGCGCCAGAACTGCTGTGCCCCACCCTGCCCACCGCCGTCTCTGCCCTGCGTTCTCTCCTCCGGGAGCAGGGTGCTGCCCTGATGGTTACCTCCCCGCGGTAAACGAAGTCGGAGTCTCTGCACACGCTGCTCGGCTTAGGTCTGTGTAGCGTTGAACAAAAGCTATTGATTTAAATCTGGAAACATTTCCATCTTTGAATGTGTTAAACATGATCTGAAACAAAACCAGAGTGTTCCGCGAGGTCCGCGCTCTGAAGCCCCCATGAGCTGGCGAGGCGGAGGGACTGCTGCGGGGTGCAGCGAGGGGTGCGGCGACGGTGCTTGGTGCCCCCCAGCAGGGCGGGTTCCCGGGACGCCGCGTGCAGAGAGCGGGCGGGGCCTGCTCCGCGGCTGTGCTGGCTTCCTCTGAAGTCCAAAATCAAAACCAGAACCCCCGCATACGTCACATTTCATTCAGTCTTCTGCATTAATAAAACTTTTTTTTATGTCGCTTTGTAAGAAATATATTTAGGAAGGCACAACAGGCTATTTTTTAAGCTGAATGCGTAAATATGTGACTTTTTAAAACCCAAGAAAATGACTGACCTTTTAAACTTAATGGCAGAGTTTTTAATTAGCAACTGACTGATTACAAATAGTAACCCTAATACTTATAGAAAAAATGGCAAATCGTTGAGGGAAAGTTTTCTTGAGAGGAACGTCCTGTCCCATTCAAAAAGGCTTCCAATTTTTCAGGCAGGATGTGTAGTCTCAAAGATAGAACAGTTCTGAATGTATCATTTTGGGAAACATTTTAATCATTTTCTATCTGTAAGACAGAACTTCGATGCTTACTTGATTGTGTCTTCAGGAAAATATTATTCCTTTAGGTATCAAGTCAGTCTCTCTCTCTCTCTCTCTCTCTCTCTCTTTCTCTCTCTAGAGCAGGGTGAGAGAGCGAGAGAGAGAGAGAGAGACACACACACACACACACAAACATACACACACATAGCTAGCGTCTAGGCACATGCATGGTGTCATGTGTCAGGCCCTGGCTTTGATCCCCAGCCCTGGAAAAAAGAAAACGACAAGAACTAAGAACAAAGAAATGCTGTAGGCAAATTGTATGTAATTTTACCAAACGGTTACTGTAAGAGCATACTCCAGTATAATGCTGTGTGCTTCCCAGCACTGCCGAAAGGATGGATTTATTCATTTATACACATTTATGTACATTTATACATTGGTATATTCATATATTTCTTAAATTTTTTTGTCTAGTAAATTTTACAATTTATCTTAAAGCTGTTAAATAGAATCGGTTCCCGCATTTCTTGAGATAGTACCACTGTCAGTACTTGACATTCAGGAAATCTAAGGCAGCGAATGGCTAGTTTAGAGACCTGATGTCTTCTTACAACAAAAGAAGAACCAGACACAGTGGCCCATGCTTATCATCTCGGCAGGTGGAGGCGGGAGGATTGCCCAGAGTTCAAGACCAGCCAGGGCTGCATAGTGATTTCAAGGGCAGCTTGGACTACAAAATAAGACCCTGCCTTAACAAAAAAAGGGGAGGAAGAGGAGAGCTGTATGTGTCGCACGGCAGCAAGTAGCAGCAGATGTCACTACAGAGTGGACGGAGAGAAAGGAAGTCTCGCTGTGTGTCTGCGCTCTGTAGTCCAACTTGAATCACATGAAGAGTGATAAAGTGTGCTGCTCTATCTTCGGGACCTTCAAAACCTAGTTAGGAAGACAAAGTGCACATATTAAACTACAAGGGCTCCGAGCCCAGTAGGAATCCAGAGAAGGGAAGAGAGGCCCTGGCTGGAATATGGTGCTCCGCACTCACACAAGAGCTCGGGCAGCAGCGGTTGTACCGCTGGGCGCAGCCTCGGATTGTGGACTTCAGGCTCCACATCCTGCTCACCTGTCCTGGTCGGCGTTCTCACACCGTCTCCAGGTGAATACCCTGCATCCCAGTGATGAGAAAAGTCTGAGTTAGGGCAATGCTTTTAACCCAAGCATCGCCCAGTAGAAAATTCTGTAGTGATGGAGTCTGTTCATCTTTTTTTTTTCTTTACTGTGACTGCCACTACTTTATGTGGTAGTTAAGCACTTGACATGTCGCATGTGCAGCTGGAGAACTGAGGTTTTCATTTGAACCCTAAATAGTCACACGGTGGGGGTGGTGACCACCATGTGGAGCACAGTAAGAAAAAAGCACTGGACCAGGACTTCAGAGATTTTGCACTGCCTTTGCCTCATATTTGTCATCTATGGGTGATGAAATCAATTAGACTATAGACTATATGTGTTTGATTGCAGTGTAACTGTTACATGACTGCTGTTAATAGAATGCCACTCTGGGGCTGGTGGGCAATCCACTTTCCAGGCCCCCTCTGTCCCTCTTAGATAGAAGCTTGCTTTCTCTCAATCAGTTTTCCTACTCTTAAAAAAAATAAGAATGCTTGTTAGATAAGTGACGTTTTTGTTTTGTTTTGTTTTGATACTGGGAGTTGAACTCAGGACCTTGCTCTTGCCAGGTGGACGCTGTGTCACTGAGCTGTATCCTGGCCTAAGTGACTTCTGAGGTGTATGTGTTGTCTTTAAGGGATTTTACAGTATTAGGGATCCCAGCTTCTATGCCTTCCACCTTGATTTTGCCCATGTACCGATTACTTTGTGTGTGTGTGTGTGTGTGTGTGTGTGTGNAATCAGATGTAAGGTACTTTCCCTTGAGCTTTTATATATAATCCAGGCTGGCTGCAAACTTGAGAGTCTTCTACCTCAGGTTGCCAAGTGCTGAAATTCTAGGCAGGTACCACGAGATCCGGCTCAGGACATACTTTTAACACAGCACATACACCACCTGGCATGTGTGAGGCCCTGGCTTTGATCCCCAGCCCTCGAGAAAACAAAAAGCCAAGAACTGAGAAGAGCCAAAAAACACTGTAGGCCAATTGTGTGCAGTTCTACCAAATGGTTCCCTAAGAGCATCGTTCGTTATAGTGCTGCACACTTCCCGCCCTGCCTGGAGGACAATGACATCTTTCCAGCATGTGCGCGTGATGGCCACAGGGTGGGAGGTGCACACACCTGCGCACCAAATAAAGCACTGTCCTGAAAGAGGAGAGCCCGTGCCTGCCGAGTGGGAAGAGACGGGACAAGACAGCGGTAAGCTTGGGGGCCACCTGGAAGCCTCCGCGCCCTCACGTTGACCACAGGAAGTGGCCCCATCATGGCCAGGTGGGCAGTGTCTAGGAGGCAGAAGGGAGCCCCTGCTCTCGTGGTGGGGTCCAGCCAGAGGCCAGTGGCTGTGTCCACTAAGCAGTGTGGCAGACACCATGTAAGATACCCAGGTCCAGGGTCTGGGCAGTTAAGCACAGAGATCTTGCTTAGTGGGGAGGCGCGAGGGGGCCTGGACCCTGGCTCTGGGAGGGAAGGAGGGAGCTGCGTGGAGAACTGGCCTGGAGTGCACTTCTCTGCAAGCAGGGCCCCATCCTGTCCCCCCGGGGTCCCCTCCTCAGCCTTGCAGCCAGTGGGGACAGCCTGCCCGACCCTGGCCTGCCCCAGGCTCCACGTTCTTTCCTAGCACCCTGGTCCTTTCCGTTACTGCCTAGTCACTGTCTGTAATTACTATAGCTGCGTCTTTTGTGTGCTCCTCTTACGGACTGTGTGTCCCACTTCTAGCCCAGTACATGGGTTTTCAGAAAATACTGCTCAATAGAACAAACTGTGTAATGTCAGCCGTCTGTGGGCCTGATTCAGGGTGACGGACACCTTGCTGAGCAGCCCGGAGGGCTGGCTCAGGGCCTGGGATGGGAGGACAAGGAGGAAAGGTAGTTCTGGCCTCCATGCCTCTTCTGGGGGTCCACGGAGTCTGCCCACCGATGTGCAGAACAGAGGTCCTGCCTGTGACAGTCACTTCAGCTCACTCTCCCTTTCTCGAAGTGGACTGATGCCTGTATTTTAGCATCTTTGCCAGTTCTGTGTTTTTCTTCAGGGCATGGGGTACAAGGAGGTGCAGGCCCCAGTGCTCACTTACTATTCCCTCGAGTGCTTTGAGTGACAGCATTATAAATAATGGGCATTTATGATTGTTGTCTAGACTTAACCAATGGTTATTTAACGGGCAATGAAATAATTTACCCACAGCTCGTACACTGTAGTTATACACACCGCATTTAAGGGGCAAATGTTAGGGCTTATGCTCAAAATATAAGTCTTGTTCACAGTGGTGAACTATGCTCTGCGGACAATGGATGCCAGTATGACGTAGAACAAAGTGCATTCATTTCTCGGGCCGGGCTCTTAGACACGATTGAATGTAGTCATTGTACATCTAATCAATGCTCGGTGGAAAATATTAAATGCCATATCTGTTCATTGGCTTCCAAATATTACAGACTGATTGTAAAACATTTAGAAAATACAGGAAAGAAAACCATGCAAGAATAAAAACAAGCATTCCCAGAAAAGCACTGCGGGCCTTCTGGCGTACACCTGCCAGGCTTTCCTCCTGCCCCTGAGTTTTGAAAGCATATTGTTAGCGTGATGTGGTGCCTCGGTCTTAGAATGTTTTCAAATTGTAATATATTCTCAGTGGTTTTCTAGGCCTAAGGGTTATGTGTAGCACTAATGTTTAGTACTGTAGCCACTAGCAGCGCAGACCGCCCGGCCCCAGGAGTACAGCTAGGAAGAACTGGGCTGCGTTCTAGCCACAGGAAGCTCTGCTTTTGGGTTCCAGAAGCAGCACAAAGAAAGTACAAAGGTACCATTATTAATTTTCATATTGATTATACATTTAAAAGTTTTAAATACACAGGGGGCCTCTAGGGCTTTTTTTTTTTTTTTTTTACCATTTTTTAGTGTTCTAATAAGATATAAATACTACTCTCATTCTTTTTCTGTTGGATATCATTAGTCTACAGCATTATTTTCAATTTAATCAACACTTAACCAATTCCATCTTGTAAAATCTTCAAGGTACTTCTTTTTCAGTTATAAAAGTTATTTTCTAAACACCTATGTGTAGATTTTTGGGGCATATGTCTGATTGTTTCCATGGGATTTACTTTTAGAAATAGAATTGCTAAGAGTATAAAAATTTTGAATGAAAAATGAATGAAGAAATTTTTTAAATGCTTTGGCTTTTTAGTGCATGTTTTGCTCCTCCTAGGAAAAAACATTCCAGTCATTACTTATTATTTATTCTACCTTGACTCAATAACATTATTTCAACTATATTCAAACAAATTAAACTTAGTTGCCACCCAAGTTGCCACTCCCAATCAGCCCTGAGTTTTTGTGTTTTCCATGAATTGCAGCCTGCTGAGATTTGGAACTCAACATAACTCTTCGTTCTGAGTTAAGATGCATTCACTGTAGGTAGGTTTATTATAGACAACTGTGAATGGCACACAATTAACAATATGAATTTTTACCTTCCTGCTTTGTAATAGAACATGATGCCTGGCCTGGGCTTACAGTTGGAAGGTCCCCCATCAGGGGCCTAGAGTATTTGGTCTACTCTTTGTGTAAAGGAAATGTCTAGTGCTATGTTAATGCTATTTGTTGCAGCGCAAGTGTCGTACACTGAAATATTTTCTTGTGTGATAAAAAAAAAGAAATGAACCCTTAGGCAATCTAGCAATGCACACGGCTGTGCTTTGCTTGTAGTATTAATTGAATAAAATACAACGCCCTTTGGGCAGCAGATGATGAAGAGAACCTCGGGAAACTGCCTTCCTTATTTGCTTAGAATTTTTGCATTTTGTACCTTTTGAGTCTCAGAAAAGATGTTAGGACTCTTAAGGACTGCTGAGCGCTCCTTCGTGTCCCCTGGGTCATATTTTAAAAATGCTGATTCAAGAAATAGAGCTTACACTTGCCTCTAAAATTTAGTATTAGAATTTATTGGACTAAACATTCATTTGAGTCTAACTTAGGGGAGTGATTTACGGCATTTCTAAAGCACAGAATGAAGAGTGTCTGGCTCACGGTCTGTTTCATTTGAAATAATGAATTGCATTGTCTATGTGGAAGAAGAAATGAAAACCTGTAGCTTAATCTAGTTTGGCAAATCTTTTTTCTTTTTCCCTAATATTCAGTATGAAGAATGGGGAGGCCCAGCTCTGCCCTTGCTGAGCAGAAACTCCAGGCTTTATTTTTGCGTGTAAGTGAAAGTAGAAGAGACGGACTCATTTTCAATGAAATAATAACCAGAATTAGAGAAAAAAGATTCTTAGCACTCCATGGTGTGGTCTCAGAAAACACACGTGGCAGTGTAACCTGTCACCCCACTGTGGGATCTTTTTCAATCTTAGATCAGATGTAGACATAGTGGCAGTTAGTGGCCTAACTTCTATAAGCGTCATTTTTTTTTATCCTTTAGTGGCTTTTTAAACAAGCGAAGTAAGACTTCCTATTAGGAAGGAAGGACAAGTACTTTGCCTGGAATCCTGAGCTAGCCTGGCTCGTTTCTCCCACCTACACAGGCTAGAAGCTGCCCCACAGCCAGTGGGAAGCCCGCTCTGAGCCGCATGCATCTCATAGATGTCTTTGCACTCGAGCGTGTCGCGAAGGGCTGAGTTTTACTCCGGTTAAGCCTTCGCCAGCTGCAGACCTCATCTGTGGTGACAGAAAGCCCCGCAGGAGCGCGCCAACCTGAAGGCCACAGAGAAGGCTGCCAGAGCAAGAGTTGGATCACAAATAAAATTCGCAGTAAAAATAGCTAGTTTTGAAGGACAAGGTATTTTTCCTAATTAGAAAGAAAAACAACAGAAATACTGTTGCTTTTTTTTTTTTTTTCATTTATTTCAGGGTAATTTTGTAAATGTTTCCATGTGTAAAGCCAGAGAGTAAAAAGTCATAGTCTGATCTAAGGCTTCTGTTCATTTAGAAAGAAGAGAAGGAAGAGCAGTGGGATGGGGCTTGGGGTTTGGGGGCTCGTCTCTCGGGGGCAATGCATCTTCTCGTGGATGCCCACATGCAGAAGAATCTGCGCTGCTCCAGGGATGGCCCCCTAGTGACCAGGGACAGGAAGACGCCGCAGTGACCTTTGCAAGTTAAATCGCACAGTGGAAGCCCACATTCCTCCTGCCCAGCTCAGCTGCTTAGCTTTGGGGGGTTGTTCATTGAGGATATTGGCGCACTCTGTGGATTTTCTTTTTTTCTTTTTTTTTGGGGGGGTGCATTGACTATGAGAATATAAAGTGGGACTCTCGCTAACTCATGTTTTTTAAACATTTCCAATAATACCAAGTTTTGCCTGATCAAGAGAAGATGAACATTTCTGATTTTCAAACACTTAGTATATTTAGCTTTTTCAAATCACACTAAGTTTTGCTACTTAAGTTAAGGTGTTTTTAGACAATAATGTTTTATTACAGAAGAACATTTACCTGGGTGTGGTGGTACTCTCTGGAGGCTGAGGCAAGAGGACCGAATGTTCAAGTCCAGTGAAGGCAGTTTAGCATGTCTGTGGCCACCACCCAAAACAAAATTTTTAAAAGGGCTGGAAGTCTAGGTGTGGGGGCATACATCTATAGTCCCAGCACTTAGGAGGCTGAGGCAGGAGGATCGCTGCAAGCCTAAGGCCAGCCCGGGTTATGTACTGAGTTCAAGGTCAGCCTAATATAGACCAGAACCCTGCTTCAAAAATCAAAAGTGGAGAGATTATAAGAGTATTTTAGTGTAAAGACACTGACTTCAGCTACCAGTGTAGGGAGGGGGAGAGGAAGGAAAGGAGGAGAAGTAACAGGCAGGTGTCAAACTAAGCCATTATTATTATGGGTTGATGGGGCTGGGGTGATAGCTCAGTTAGAATAAGTGCTTGCCTGGCAAGCACAGGGTCCTGAGTTCAATCCCCAGTACTGGGGGGAAAAAAACCAGTATTATGGGTTGTTTTGTTTTCTGTGTTTGTGCTGGAGCTTGAACCTAGGCCCTTACTCCTCTTCTCAAATGAAGATTTATATCTGTGTTCAGGTTTTCTCAAACTAAGAACCTATCTTAAACACATTTTTTTTTTAGCCATACTAAGACTTCCCTGAAAATTTAGCTTTCCCTTGCTAATTTGAGAACACTTGCCTTTCATTTTATTTGTGTAACTGCTTTAGAGCAAAAAAGTAGAAGGCACAATTTCAGACACGTACAAAATAACATGAGAGTATCTGCAGGTATAAGATCTGGCCAGCAGCCCTTGCCTGGAAGATGCCAGTCATTAATTACAGAACTCTGCTCCTCATTCTTTAAAAAAAAAAATCTTTTATTTATTTATTTGGTACAGGGTCTTGCTACACAGCTCAGACTCCAGTGTTCCTCCTGTCTCAACCTCCGCAGTGCTGTGATTACAGGCATGCACCATCACACCTTGTTTCAGGGCCCACATAGTACACCCAGGGATCAGGGGCCGGCACAGCCTGCAGTTCGAGGGATTGAACCTGGGTCCTCGCGCTTGCCAGGCAGACATACTGCCAAGCTATCTCCCCAACCCTGCCTCTGCTTTAGAGAATAGGACAGGGAGATTCAGGGATGGGTTGAGCAGTAAGCAGCTGGGTGACTCCAGGGTTAATGTCCTTACCCCTCTGTGCACTGCTGTCTTCCAAGCAAATAGCTACTCCATAACTGATCATAACTGATACAGGAAATCTTTGATAAGTGTGAAAGTTTGTTTCTTCTTGGGGGTGGAGATCCCTAAGTGGCACTCTACTACTAAGCTACATCCCAGACCAGTATCAAAGTTCTGACATTGACTTTACCCCATGGTTTAACTTGGATCCTGTTCTTTTTCATTTTAATCTGCCATTCAACCTGCTGGATTTTAAAACTCGAGAAAAATATCAAGGTTACATAGCCTGTGCATAGTGCGCCTTTGTTTTTCTGTAGTATGCAGTGTTTCAGAACAGCCTTGACTTTCATAATCAAATACCTTACACCAAACGCTTGGTAGGGTATTTGTGGTATTACACCCATCTTTGCTGTTTCAAATTACCTGTGTGCACAGCCATTTTAATGGAAGCAAAATTAGCTTAAAGATAGGAAGTGCCTTTGATTTGCTTAATACAGCCATGGTCAATTCAATTAGAGTGTTAAAACATATTTCAGAGAAAGGGATGTTTAGGATCATAAATTAATTGAGCACAGTAGTTCCTAAGTGCTTACTGTGTACCTGGAAATGTGTAGTGTGTTTGGTGCTTTGAAGATAAATGTTATTTACAAAATGTGCTTTGGAATGCTAGATTTAACATCAAAGATTTTCACCCTGAACTTTGTGGTTGACAAGATTGAATTTCATTGAAGTATGGAATAGGTGAGTCTACTGGGAATACTTGCAGATGGATGGATGGATGGATGGATGGATAGATGAGTGGGTGGGTGGATGGATGGATGGATGAGTGGGTGGATGGATGAGTGGGGTAGATGGGTGGGTGGATGGATGGATGGGTGGGTGGATGGATGGATGAGTGGGT
>NDGM011178659.1:0-22801 GCA_002564305.1 Octomys mimax | reverse complement strand
ACACACACACACACACACACACACACACACACAAATAAAAAATAAATAAATAAAATGAGTCTTTTGGAGCAGGTAGGACCACTCAGAAATTATACAGAGGCAAAATAAATAAAAATGAGAGCTGAGCCCTGGAAGAAATAAAGAGGTTGGGAGAGTAGGAAACCTGAGAGGAGAAGAAAATTGAGAGAGAATCCTGGGGCAGAGGTTTCATGGTCAATGCAGGCACGGACACCTTCTCCACAGCAGAAGCCATAGAATTCACTAGAAATCAATTTCACACCCAGCCTCCCTCCACAGTGAGTATATGTATCTCCTCGGGTCAGAGCCCAATGCGCTCAGGGTTCTTCCCACCGTGGGGCTGCGGCCCACCATGTGCAGGTAACAGCACAGCGCTCTACCCTAGGCACCCAGCAGGGACAGGTATTCCCAGAACCTCAGCAAATGCCGAATGAATGAACAGGGGAATGAACGACCTGCAGAGAGGCATGAGCTCTGGTCCTGCTACTTGCTGGCTGGGAATCCCGAGCCAGCTCTTTTTAGCCTCTCTGGAGCCTCACCAGTGAAACAAGAGCAGTAATTACCCCTCAGAGTTGTTGCAAACATAAAGTGAGACATGTGAGAGTACTATGTAAACTGTACCATATTTTACAAATATACAAAGGAGAGTATTAGTAAAAGTCTGGGGCTGACTCACTTAAACCAATTACTATGCATCTTGCAAATAGTAGAAATATGGATAAGGCTTGGGGCCGGGGATAGGAAAAGATTTTTATTCTACTGAATGGATGGAAACTAAAATCTAGTGAACAGATTTTTGATCTCTCTCCAGAGGTGTCAGCCCCTCAATTCCTCAGGGGACTTCAGGCCCCTGACCGCAAAGTATGCTCTGTTGATTCTTCTTGCCTGAATTCTTTTAAAACCAAGGATTAAGTATTCACAGTTTTGGCAAGGCCTTTTCAGATCTGTCACTTTAATTAGCGTTGGCATTTTATCTAGTTTGCTTTCATTAGTGCAATAGCCAGAATCTCAAGATTGTAAACTCTCTCTCCAGGGTCACTGAGGAACAAGTCCAGTCACTGGAATCTTGGTCCAAGAGGAAACTTGGCTTGTGCCTTGTCTCTTGCCTCTAAAACTAGGCTCTGGTCACAGGACACAACCCAGGTGTAGCAGAGACTTTTCAGGCTGTCTTTGGAGGAGTCCCAGTGGTGTCAAAAGCAAGGCAACCAAGCAAGTCCTGAGAGGCGAGGTTTTCTGGTCCATTTTGTGTTTTAACAATGACACTAACTTTCAGCTGGATCAGCGACTCAGTCCAAGAGGCAAGCGGAATGGCCAATTTCAAAGTCAAAACTTTGCAAAGAGGCACAGGAATACATCTCTCTGCTCTATAATTTACTTCCAAACATTTTACATTTTCTTATAAAGTAATTTTAAAATATTGTAACATTTTAAAAGAATTATTTTTATGTCCCCGCCATCCTCCACCAACACAGTAAAAGAAGGGGTGCCCATCTATGGTCGGAAGGCCTGAGTTCTCTGCATCTTCCAGCTTGCATGGCCAGGGATCACTCACTTCATTTCCTCACCTATAAGATGGGCTGTAAGCCCCCACCCATTCTGTTCTCAGTGTTGTTAAGAAGATTTGGCAATTGTCGGGGCCTTGCTCCATAAAAGAGTGCAGGTTAACCTCTAAATAATGTGCTCTCTGGATCCCCCTCTCCAATCTGGCAAAAAAAAAATACATTCTTCAGTAAGTGGGGATGAGTAAGGTGGACAGAGGATATCAGAGGCACATAGGGGGGTCCAAGCTTCACTGGGCTCTGACCCACTTGGCAAAGCAGTAGATTCACTTGGGTCAGTTTCCTTGTCTTTGCCTTCTCAGCAGACAGTTCAGCTACTAGCCCCTTCACATCTCTGCTGGGGACTTGGCAGGGGAGAGGGGGATGGGAGAGGGCTCCCTATTTAGAAATTGCACTGAGATGGAAAGACAATATGACACATCGGCTCATGTCAAATGAGCTCGTTCTTCCTGCTTACAGCATTAGCAATTTCCTACCAAGGTTCAATTTTAAAAATATATTATTATTTGGTTTTAATATATTTTGTTTGTAGCATAACTCAACAAGACATTGCTGTTCAGAGCAGGGTGGGTGCCTCCAAAGGAAGAGCTGGGAGGGCAGGGTGTGCACGTAGGCTGAGGAAAGAAGGAATCGCAATGGGGCTCTGGATTCTGCCTCAAACCTTCTCTCATTCGGACGCCTGCCCCATCTCCTGTCTCCTTCTCTGCTTCTGAGCAGCCTGGCCTGAGGGCAAGAGACTGGAGAGCTCGCCTCATAGCTGTGCGATATCAAAGGAAAGGGGAAAGGAAGACAAAGGTGAGCTGGTCAGCTAAGAAACCACCTTTAACAGCATTGCTCAAAGAAAGAGCCTCCCAGGGCTGGGGAGATAGTTCAGTGGCTTAAGTACCTGCCTAACAAGTGCAAGGTCTTGAGTTCAATCCCCAGTACCCGCTAAAAAAATTCTTTCAAAAAGAAAGAGCTTCCAAAAGCTTCTAATGCAATTTCAGATAAGGACACTGGCCCAGCCAGAGGACAGAGGATATGACTGCCCCGTGTTTAGCCAGTGCATGGGTGCTGGAACACAGGCCTGATGCCTGTCTAGTGCCCTCTGTCACTAGGCCACACTGTTTCTGTTCCTTCTTTTCTCTCCCCACATCCACTACACTCTCAGAGTGATCTTTCTCTAGAGAGAGTCGAGGGACAATTCCACTTCTTTTATCTTCTTCCCTCTCAAGGTTTGGATGGAACTCTAGTAGTCTGAATTTTGCCTCTTCTTGTGGGAAGAAGCAAGGATGTGCTTGAGGTTGGGCTTTTGGAGAAAGGGAATAGAGGATAAGTCCCCATTTTTACTTGTTTTTTGTTTGTTTGTTTACTGCTTTGTAGCTGATTACGTGGACATGATGATATCAGCAACTGATAGGAGGACGGGACACAAAGAGAACAACTAGAGTGGTCTCGACACTGAAAAATCTTTTTAAATGTCTCTATCTGAATGTGTGTCCCTTTATATGTGCATCTATCTCTCTGCCTCTGTGTCTCTGTTCTTTGGGTTTCTATTGCCATCTACGTATCTCGGCTTCTCCATATCTGTCTGCTTTTCTTTCTCCTGTCTCTGTATCTGTCTCTGTTTCTTTCTGTCTGTCTGCCTCACACAGCCTCAATTCTGCACTCCAAATTTAATAGGAACCTGGGAGCTCCAGCCTCCTCCCATATCCCTGTCGGGACAGACTTTCCTTTGCTCTGTTAGGTTGAGAAATGCCAGGTCCAGAGCTGCTGCTGGAGCACCAGGGATGCTGCAGAACCGCCTGCCGAGTGTGGAGGCTGGATCCCGGAACAATGAGAAATTATCTGTTAATTCTCAGCTCCTGCCACCTGCTCTGCTCCGGAACAGGCTCCTTTGCCTTCAGTTTGGATGCAAATTCCTCACTTGATCTAAGCATAATATTGATTGCCCTGCATCAGCAGCCTGGGCCCTTGGACCAGTCCTGTGCTTTTTCATTCTCTGCAAAGGCAAAACAAGGCGCTTTGTTCTGTGAATTTCCCCAGGAACTCGACAGGGGGAGGGAAAATCGCCGCGGAGTGACAGAGTTGCCATAAACACGGGCAGAGAGCAGTCCGTCTCCGGTTGGGTTTTATATAAACACAAACCTGCAGCTTCAGAAACTGCTAATGAGTATGTAGCCGGAAGCCTCAGAGCTTCTATCTCTCCTGGGCGCTGAGGTCTACGTTAGGTGATGGAAGGGAAAGTGATGGGGCCCGCTGTGCTGCTCAGTGAGGCTTTCGAAGCACCAGGAAGACAAGCAGGAATCAGAACCTTATCTGTTCTTGAATCCCCAACCCAGCATCACCAGCGCAAAGGCGGCCTAGATCATGTCTTGTCCGTCCCTCCCACTTCAGTTCCTAGATGTATCAAATGACAGGCGCCAGGGGTCCAGGTGGGCTCTGTGAACTTCACGTGGCCCTGAATCCCCCCTCCCCCCGCAACTGCCGCAAGTGCCCTAACCCCTCCCTCCACCCAGTAAAGCGGTGGTTGCAACAACTGGTCCTTCAGCACCGCGGACAGAGCCAGGGCATGTGCAGAGTACAGAAATCACCAGACTAGGCCAGCACTACGTCTGTGCCCGGCCCTTGGTGCCCATGGCACTAGCTGCCCGGGACTCACAACTAGGAGGGTCGACTGGAGCAGATGGTGCAGAATGGAAACCTTCAGGAGCTGGGACTCCAGAACTTCCACACTTCAGAAAGTGAGCCACTTCCAATTAGCATGTTAATTAGGAGACCGCCTTCTCCCCACACCCGGAGGCACGCCCCCCGTGCTTTAGGAAGGCCGCTGCTTAAGTTTTCATTACGTCCTCGCATACCATGGCTGGGGATAGCTTCCGGGAAAGCTTCCGGTGAGCCCCACACAGGAAGGGCCCATACTGCTAACAAGTGGAGGACCGTAGGCTCCTGTAATAGCGCCCTGCAGGGCCCGAGCCGCCTGGCTCTTAGCGATGGCCCATGGACTCCAAAGGCTAAGTGAGGCATACTGGAAGCTCCTCGCTGAACTAACTGGCCTCTGGGTCTCACCTCGTAGCTCATGAGGGAGCTCTGCTTTTTAAAGTCTAGCTTCAAGCCTCCCGTTTAGTTTTCAGTCTTTCTAGTCCTTATTATGTATGCTTAACTGAAAAAGAGACCATTATTTGTGATAGCATTTTACTGATGCAGGGAGGTGGATCTGGCGGGAACAGAGCACCTTCTTGAAATCCCCTCATTCCTCCTATTCGCCAGAAACTTTCCCCTCCCGTTGCCATGGAGAGAGATGGCCGCTGCCTCCCGTTGCCATAGCAACGTGCGGTACCAGGGACCGCAGGATTGCGGAGCTTGGAAAGTCTTCTTTGCAGTTTGCATCGCTCTGCTGTCTTGGGGTCTCCTGCCTCCAAGGCTGGAACTTAAAGCAAGCCTGACTAGCTCCTTCCCTCAGGAACCTCCGCCAAGGTGTTCCCACTCACATCTCTTGTGGGGTTATCTATTTTGCTGCCACTTGGGTGGCATGTGGCAGTTTTCTCGGTGTTTTCACAAGCACTACCTTTAAATCCCTCAGGGAGGCCATGCAACACTCCTAGTCATTATACTGTACCTCTTTTACGGAGGGAAAAACTGAGGCCCAGAAGGGCCAAGGTCACACCAGGTAGTGGGTGCAGAGCCAGACTCTGGCTCCCCCCACACCCCGGCCTCCATTCCCGCGGCACAGCGGAGCTGGAACCTGTCCGGACCCTGGCCAGCCCCGAGTGTGGAGGGGGCGGCCCGAGGCGCCAGACTTGGCGGCTGCCGGGGAATGCCACGTGAGGGGCGGGGACCCTGCGGGGAAAGTGATTAAAAGCCGAACGAGCCGCAGGGGGCCGCTGCGGGGAGGGTCTTCTGGGGCGCCGTGCCCGCGCCCGCCCCAGCCCGGCCGCGGCGCGGGTTCGAGCTGGGCTCGGCGGACTTGGGGGTCCGAGGCATGAGCGAGGTGGGGGGCGCCGGGGGGCCTCGGTGCCAGGCGGCGCTCGCGGTCCTGGCCTCGCTGTGCCGGGCCCGGCCGCCCCCTCTCGGGCTGGACGTGGAGACTTGTCGGAGCTTCGAGCAGCAGCCCCCGGAGAGACGTCCGAGCGCCGCCGACGCAGGTAACGGGAGCCCCGGCCCCCCTTGCTAGATCCGAGTTCGGGGCCCCCTTCCAAAGCAGCGATCCAGAGAGCCCCGGAAGCCGGAGCGAAAACTCCAGCTCGGGATCAGGATCTGCCGCCAGGCTGAGCCCGTGCCCGGCCCATCTCCCACCGCCCACCGGGCACAGAAAGCCCCGGAAGGGTCCTGGGAGGGAGAACACCCCTCGGCCTTGCTCGCGGTACTGTGGGGTTGAAGGCCCAGCGCAGAGAGCAGCTCCGGGACGAGGCGCCGTGCGGCCTCAGTTTCCCTCGCGTCCCTCGCTCGCCCAGCCGGCAATCTGCCAGGGGAGGGCTCGGGAGCGGGAGCCAGGGCCGTCCTGGCGGCGGAGAGCTGGTCGTCCCCAGGGATCCAGGTTCTAGGGCTCGTCGTTAGCCGGTCTGCCCGAGTCCCCAGAGGCTGAGAGAAACTTGGGGCTGCGGCCGGCACGAGGTCTCTGCGCCCGGCTCTCCGCCGCGAGCGGCTCCGCGGGGGCGGGGCGGGGCGGGGGCGGGTGGGGGAGGTGCCGGCGTCCCCCCCCCCCACCCCACCCCCCGCGCCCCTATAACTCGCTCACTCGGTCTCCGTGACTCACTCGGACTCCGGGCGGGTGCGCGGCTGGGCCGGTGCCTCTCGCCGACTTTGCCAAGAGGGCTCCTCCCGCCCGCGCCGCGGACCCCGCGCCGGACGCAGCCTCGGGCCGAGCCCAGCTAGCCGGAGCCGGTGAGTCCTGACCGGAGCCCCGCGGCTGCGACGTCTCCCGGGAGTCGCGACAGCGGGAGTGGCGTGTCTCGCGCTGGCGGCGAGAGCGGCAGGGGTCGGCCCGGTGCAGCCGGCTGGCTCGGTGTTTACCTGCGGCACCGGTGTCCTGCGGCCGCGCTCGCTGCCTGCGGGGAAGACGCTTTGTCGCGAGGTCTGGAGGGTCCTGGGCGGGAGAGCGCGGGTCGCGGCCCCTTCGGGAGGGCGGGGCTGGGGCGCTGCGAGGCCGCGAGAGGATGCGTAGTGGGGGTGGGGAGACCCTGCAGGGACCGAGACGCCGGGGTTCATTGGGGCTCTGCACTCTACGTCCCCCTCATTGTCCCCCAGCCTCGATCTTAGTGGTGCTGGGCCTCGGGGCTCCTCACCAACAGCTCGGGAAAGGGAGGAGGGGGCCTTGAGAGCGGGACTTTGCTCCCCCTCTGTCTCTCCAGGGACTAGCGGCCAAGAACAGGGACAGTGACTCCCAGAGCTGGTACAGGTGGGGTAATCTCAGGGCTGCAGGTTGTAGAGTCCTGTTTTCCTTTGGGGTGAAGGGTCACGGAGATGGAGGCAGATTCCGGTTAAAAACAGTCATTGATGGAAGGATGAGATGGCCAAGGGAGCCTGAGGGTGGAGGCCAGTGCGCTGGATCCAGTCTTGGAAGAGTGGAGCCCACCTCAGACCTGTGTGAGTTGTGGAGGGCACTGGTCTCTGGCCCTGGCGATGATATTTGATCGATGGGTTGATTACTGCAGCAGAAGAGATGGAGACGAGAACTTTTTCTAGAGGGTGGTATAGTGATGGAGGTTAGGGAGGTTGATTCTCCCCCTCAAGATTCTCAGAAATGCTTGGACTCAGCAAGTATTATTAGACTCCAGTTCTCTTGTACCATCTCACTGCCCAACTCTGCATACACCCACAAGACAGAAATTTCCCCAAGTCAAGGACTCACTTTCTCCCCATCCCCCTTCCCTAGAATCCTTCCACGTTTCCATTGCCAGTGGTGCTACAATGGTGGTCCTAGCCTTCAGAGCCTAGAGAGTGAGGATGCACCTGTCGAGTTCACCTGGAGGACAAAAGCTGTCCCTCCCCTCTGTCCAGGGTAGAAACACTGCCTGTGGGGATGAAGGCTGTTGGTGTGTATGTGTGAGGTAAATCCTCCTAGAGGAAAAAGCCTGGCATTTTGACTCCTGAAGGAGGCCCTTTAGTCTGAAAGGAGAGGTGCCTGAGTGACCAGGTTGAGGGCTGGAGAAGCCTGAGGGTTGGGAGCCAGAAGGGCCAGATGAACCAGTATGCTTTCCCTACAGGCTGATTCAGAAGGCAAGTTTGAGTTGTCAGCCCTGGGGAACTTTAACTTTGACTGCTGAGTCACAAACCCCAGGAAGCCTAGGGGCCAAGCTGGGAGGCTGAAAGAAATAGCAGAGGCAGGCAAGAGGAGACCCTGAATCACTGAAAATGAAAGTGGTTGAGAGTGGCTTTGAGACCTCAGGGATTTGGGGGAGCACAGGGGCTGAGGAGCTGCAGTGAAGTTCAGAGCCCTGGGAATCCTACCTCCCAACCTATCCCTTATATCCCAGAGCTGGTGTCTGGGTCCAGATTGTCTAACCAGAGAAATTCTAGATCTTTTCATCTGCAGTTTTATGAAAAATGAAAGTGAGTGGAGCATGCTCGGCTCCCTTTACCATTTTATGTTTTTCCCTTGCTTGCCTTCCTTCTGTTCTAAGACTAGCTTGCGGGATTTCTAGTAACACCCTGAGATTCAGACTCCACGAGCATTTACTGGGACCCTCTTATGTGCCAAGATCTATGCTGGGAATTGCACCAGAAATCTCAGTTAATCAGACCCTGACTTGAAAGCATCTGTACCCAAACTGCCCCAAATAAAAGGAACTTTCCCTTTTCCCTTAAGAACCCTAAAGCAAAGGGTCTGGTCTCCTCCTTTATATGCCTCCCAACTAGACAGTAGAGAAAGTTCTCCGTTTTTCTTTGTGTCACTTGCCTCTTGGAGGTGAGTCAACTTTTGCCACAGGCCAATTTGCAGAAGGCTGGGTGTGGGGAGAGGGGATTCTGGGCTGAGGGTAATGAGCAGAGGGCTAGAGATGCTCTATGCCTCCCCAAGCTGGCCAGCAGAAGTGGCTGTGGCTATTCTCAGCTTACCTGTGGCCAAGAAATGGATGTGATGTTCGTTCACTCTGCTAGTGACTCTGGAGAAGCTCTGTGAGTTGGCTCTCAAGTTGGCCTTTTGCAACAGTTTTTGGGTTTGTTTGTTTTTTCCTGTGTTCAATGGCAAATGAAAATGCACAACATTTTACAACCGAATAATCAGTCACTCCCTTACCCTTTGCTGAAAGAAGGGAATCTTGCCTCCTTTGAGGAAAGGGGCACCACAGGATCCTGAACAACAGTGGGGTAGTATTGACTCTTTTGGGTTTTTAGCTCAAGGATTCTTGAAGCAAGTTTCAATACATAGGGTTTCTAGAGTGCTCAGATTTGCAGATCTAGCACTCTTCTTCCTCTGACTGTGGGGAATGCATAGATCCAGTACACTTCAACCCTTCAAGCTCTGTACAAAGGATGTGTTCTTTTCCCTTGTTAACGTTGTTTTGTTTTCCCTGTCCATAGAGTTTGGGAGCAGGGTGCGGGTGAGCAGGTGGCTGGGGTTGAGGTAAACGGATCAGGCTAACTTTCCTTAGGGTCTGTGTAGGGCTGTCTAGAATCAGAAAAGGCATAGTAAGAGAACATCCTAAATGAGCTGGGTGACACCCCTGCCTGTCTTGCAGAGGTAAAGTCACGTCCAAAGACTGGGCTACTTCAGGAGCTGCAATTGGAGGGACCTTTGATAGCAGACACAAACAGAGCGTTCGGATGAGGTATAAGGATACGTCATCCCTCCGGAGCACGGAACTAGTTCTTGTTCTCCAAGGTCCCACACAGTTCTCCCTTCTCATGAGGTGTTACTACAAAAAGGGAGAGGAGCACAAAGGGAAAAGGATCTTTCTGGGGTTCTTTCTGCCAGCCCCTCCATTGCTCCAGCCTTAATCCCCCACCCAGAGAGGCCAAATTCCCTGACCAACCAGGCAGAGAGGTACAGTTACCATCTGCCAAAATAATAATACTAATAATTGCTAAATTAGTGCCAATGCTCTGTTAGCTGCAACACTCCACATTAGTCTCTGATTTATCTCTGAATCCCCTAATGATGGTGGAAGCAGGCGCCCAGTCATAAAGCGTGGTGCAGCCGTAATTAGCTCAGCATTGTCTCTCCTCATCACAGCTTTTTCAGGAGTATTAATTCCTTCTGTGTTTGGACTCTGCTAATTATCCTCATCGGTAACTGGGCCTGGATCTCTAAAGAAGGAAAGGAAGCAATGGCCCGCCGCTCCCCTTCCCCAATCCTGGATTTTAATTACACTCGGTTTGCCTAATAAATTTATAAGCCACAGCAAGGCTTATTACTAATGGCCCATGTCTAGGAACCTCACTAGAATGAAGTCCCTGCTTTATGTGTACACACACGTACGCACGCGTGCGCACATGCACCTATTCCTCAGGTACGTTTCTGGATGGGACTTTTCAGGGGCCATCGCTTATTTGCCTGATGGCTGGCAAGTAATCTGTAATCTGTACTTTCCAGGGAAAAAGAAGAAGAAGAAGAAGAAGAAGAATGGGTCATGATCCAAGTCTGCAGGGCTCTGCACGGGTTCTGAGTCAGGCCAAAGAGTAGAGGCTGCCCCACCCTATCCCCATTACAGCTCAGCAATGACTCCCCAGCTCCTCTGCCCAGCCCTCAACTATAGCTCTTCAGCTCCACCTCCTGTAGCCTGTGATGCCTGGGTCACAAGCCTGGACTTGTGAAAGTCCTAGATTCAAATCCCAGCTCTTCCGCTTAATTCACCGCATCTTTGAACCAACTACTTAGTTAACATCACTCCCTGCACTTAGTATATTTATCTTTGAATGTTGAAAACCAATTTCTGTGAGAGGCTCTAAAGCTCAAAGAGGTAACATAAAGGCTTCAGTGCTCACCATGTCAAAATACATAGAAATCATGAGTGCTAACCTTAGTAGTTGCACCCAGAGTCTTCCCTCCGGGGGCTAAATGCTGTTTTTTTCATGCTCTTGGGCCGCTGCACACCGTGCCGTCTGGTCCCTCAGTTGTGCTATGTGTGTGACTCAGCCTGTGTCTCAGCCAGGGCTGGGCTGAGGCAGCTCCTGTTCTGCTCAGCCTGAGCTCTTACGTCTCTGAAGATCCACCAGCGGCCCCAGGCCCCACGGCCAGGCTCCTCTGACTGCGGAGGCATTGGGATGAGCAGGGAAAATGGTCCTGTCTTTCCAATTCCTCTCCCCAGTTTATCTTTTCAATTACAATGCGTTAGCAAGAATGCTTGCTACTGTTACAAAATGGATTTTCCTGACATGGGAGCCCATTAGAAAAATGGGAACAATAGCCAGCGATAAGAGCCACCGATGAATCCTAACACCTTGGGTAGGGAGAAGGGGAGGGCTCTGTCTTTGAAGAAGTGTCAGTGGGGCAGACAAGTAAGCCCTGGGATACTAATTTATGGCCTAGCAGTTTGCAGAAGCAGAGGGAGGCCTTGGGCCATCCCTCTACTAGTCTCATTTCAGGTGATAAGGAGGTCCTATCCTGGTGGCCTTCGGGAAATTCTTGACTTCCTAGGAGATAATAGGGGCCTGGAGTCCCTCAGATGCTTTGCCTTCTGACTGGGCATCTCCTTTCTCTGGCTTAGAGGCCTAGATTTGGGCTTTTCTGTACACAGTAAACTATTAAATTCCACCAAAAAGAAAAATCATAAAGAACAATAACATATTTTGGAGTATTTGTCTTGTATCAGAGGCTCAAAGTCGTAGTTTAACACTGAACGATGATTCTACGAGGTAAGGATAAGGCGCCGCACTAGGCAGAGGAGGAAACCGAGATCCAGAGCAGTGAGACAGCTTGTTTAGGTTACACAATGAGAGAGCAATGTGGATGGGATGGGCCCTGTGGTGGTTCTAGCCTGATCCCACCTGAGGTGTCTGCCCTGTGTCTAAGCACTTTGTGAAAGCCAACTCCTCAGCCAGGCGTAAAAGCTACCTGCCCCTGACAACACCTCATGTCCGACAAAGGTCTCCAAAGCCTAATTCTATAGCTTTTCTCTTTTGTCCCATTGGCAACTATGGTTTCCCAAAGCGGACATCTATGGGCTACTGGAGTGTCTCTGATACCTGAGTGAAGACGTGTCATGACTTATACGAATCATGCATTTATTTCTTTAAATTTCCAAGAAAACTTTGCAGAGACACTTGCCTGTGTATGAAATAGTTATTATATCTTTTCTACTAGTAAGACTGTTCCTAGTTTGTAATGATGAAGATAAAGTTATCTCCAGTAGTATTCATGGCTTGCAGGTGTTCTGATTCCCTCAACAAAGTTTAAAACTAGAGAATATTTAGAACTAGACTGGACATAGGTAATTCCAGTAAAATCTGTATACAGTTAACTCACGACCTTGCGGGTGCAGTTCTCAGGATTTTTTATATGCCTTTGTTCTCATTTCCTTTTTTTTTTTTTTTTTCTTTTAATCTCATTTCAACTTTACAATGACCCATTTGAGGCAAACACCATTATTGTTCCCATTTTAATGGGTGAGAAAATTAAGATTGCGTAGTTTCTCTGAATCACACAACTTAAAGCCATGGAGGATGGACCCTGAATGAACCTTGTTTGATTCCACCATAATGCTTCTTTCTCTGTGTGTGTGGAAAGGCAAATAAGGAAGAACATTCCCAGAAAAAAAAATACAGATACTGAGGAAGCACTTTCTCCTTTCAGTGCTATCGCAGTTCATCTCTCTGGTAATGAGCCTTGTGCGTGGAATACATAGGAAAAGAGCTGGATCAGGACTGAGAAGGTGACAGTTTACCCAACTAGAGTTCTGTCTGCCTCGGGGGGGGGGGGGGGTCAAAGTTCAAA
The DNA here is from genome assembly GCA_002564305.1 of Octomys mimax. Lineage (NCBI taxonomy): Eukaryota > Metazoa > Chordata > Mammalia > Rodentia > Octodontidae > Octomys > Octomys mimax. The sequence continues at coordinate 10,372 of NDGM011178659.1, read as the reverse complement.
GTCAATATAAATGGAAAGGTGTTGTGAGTTTATTTGAGCACCCATGACTTTCTGGGGGGCAAATGCATCCTGATGGGTTGGCCCCAAAAGCCCGAGGCAGAATGGCACACATCTTAGTGATCTAGGATCATGCACAGGCTTTGGGCAATTGTGGGAGCTGACACCCCCTCTCTGCCTCAGTGCACCTCAACCAGGTGCTATCATTTCTACCTGGAATGTCCCCAGAGGTCCACGCGCTGAAAGCTTGTTTCCCAGGGTATAGCAGTTGGCTGTCCAAGGTGGATCCCAGTGGGAGGTCTTCAAGTCATTGAGGGCAATACCTTGAAGGGGCCAGTAGGCCTCCTTTCTCTTTCTTTCACTTCCTGGCTGTGAGGTAAGCACTTGTGTTCTACCACATGCTTCCACCATGAGGTGCTGTGGGAGCCAGAACAGGGCCAACCAGTGAGGATGGACTGCAGCCTCTCACACTGTGAGCTAAAACAACTTTTTCTTTTTATAAGCCAGTTATCTTGGGTATTTGTTACAGTGACAGAAAACTGACAACACACCAGGCGGCGAAGGTGGCTGAGTTACAGTGACTTGCCCCCTCAGCCTGATTCTGCTCCTACTGACCTGGTCACTACCTTGTACCCCTGCGTGGGTGAGCCCCTCCCTGCACTGCATGGGATCTAATTGTCCTCTCCTTGCCTGCCCGCAAGAAGTGAAGCTCAGGCTCCCCCAGGCATAGGATGGGCCTCCTGGAATTCTCTACCCAGTATTGAGTGCTGAGTACTGATTCCCCGTAATCCATACCCTCTGGCTCCCCTAATCACAGCTCCAAGGGAACAACAACTGGGGGCCGCGTGGAGAAGAAATAGAAATAGCAACCACACTGAAAAAAAACTTATTCTCTTGGTCCACCCTTCCCCCATCTCTCTTTTCATTTATAAATTCAGGGTTCTTTTTTTGGTCAGACTGAACATTTAAATGCACTCTACGCTCTCTAGATTCCCCCTCAGCCCCCCTTCTCATTAAAATTCTAATTATTAACAGAGCAAGTAAAACGTATGATCAAAGGAAAGCAAGGCCCTAGAAATACCTTTTGTTTTAGGAGGCTTGGATCGCAGAGAATGCATGCAGAAGAGCCGTAACACAGAACAGATGTGGAGGCTCTGTCAACGGCCAGATACTTAGAATAAGGATACGTATGTCTGTCGTAGTTTTCCTGGAGAGCCCAGTAAGAAAAGGGGTTGGAGAAATAGTCTGAAAGCCAAGGAGATTAGGACGCATAACAGAAAGAAATGGAATTATTGCCTCGATATCTGTTCATTTGTCCCCAGGTTATATACAGGTACATGTCCTCCGATGATACTGCAGAGCTAGACTGGCTGGGCCAGAGCCTGTGTCCCCTCCTCACTAGCTGCATGACCTAGCACTCTCTAGGTCTGTTTCTGCATCTATCGTACTGGTTCAATGGAAAAGATTAAGCAAGGAAACATATAAAAAGCACTTTAAACCTTGGACAGAGTGAGGTTGAATAAATTAATTAAATGCAATAATAAAGTGCTGTTATTACTATCACACCATATATTAAAATTTTCATTTCTTATATATGATCATGAATACTAAAATGATCTTTGTGTGTGTGTGTGCCCCTGAGGCACAGGCGTATCACATCCAGGGCCATTAGCCACGAAGGTACTCTAGAATTAGCTTTCCTGGTCCTCGGTGGTCTCCAGAAGGATTATCCCCAGCTTTTTTGGCTCCAGTGTCTCTGTGCAGAGGCTGGGAAGGTGACAGGAGGAGGCTTGGGTCCCTTCCTAGAGGTCCCTGATTGTTGATCCAGATGAGTAACTGATACCAGGAAGCTGGGAGACAGTGCTGTGCCCAGAGAGGGTGGCTGACGTCCTCCCTGCCTTCTCGGCCCCCTCTGGGTGTGAGCTGGATTTCCTGGGGCCTGTGTATAGGAGGAACCTGCTCACTTTCAATCCCTGAGCCTAGCTCAACCTAGTTCCTGCTAAGTGCTCGGGAAATGTTGGTTCCACTTAGTGGAAAGGGGAGAGAGCCATAGCTTTTATATTCCATTCATTCATTCCCTCACTCGCAACAATGTGCCTGTTTCCAAGCTAGTTCCTGAGTTGAACAATGTGAAAATGCAGGATCACAGAGACCTATGAGAGTCTGTAGTTTAATCCAGGACAGTCAGACCAGAACAGTGGAAAGAGTTCCAGGCTGAACAGTAGATGTCTAGACCCTGGTATAGGTTCTGTACCTGACCAGCCTGTGATCCCAGATCCATGGGGCCACAGCTCCTGTACATAAAAGTAAAACCTGGCCTCTGTCTTTGTGAAATCATTTCTTGATTTTGAGTCCTGAGATTTTTAAGGCACAGAGCAGGCTAATCTAGAGGCTGCACCTCTAGCCTGCAGGACTTGGCAGGGAACAGGGAGTGCTGGATTGAGCTGGCGAGGACCCACCCATACAGAGGGGGCCACCACTTCTTGCTGTGCAGGAGTGGGTCTGGTTACCAAGTCATCGACCTCTTCCAAAGAATCTGGCTTGGTGACAATTATAGAATTTCTCAGCTTCTCAATCATTGCCCAAACCAACTAAACTCTTCTACTGCCTTGTCCATGGGTGACTTTTGTGCAGCCCTTGACAGGTTACCACAGGTTCAGAGCCTTCTAACTTCTCAGAGAAGGAAAAGGCCTTAGACTTAAAGGTTCATTCTCAGATTTGGGCAGGGAGATCTACTGAATGGTTTCTCACAGAGAGGTATTTTGTATGGTATGCCCGTGATTGTGGGCATGCTCTGGGTCAGGAGCAGGCTGGGTACGGGTGCCCACCTCCAAATGAGCTCCAATGCTCAGCCAACCAGCTTTACAGCAGGGCCCTCTCATGGCCACAGACACAGAGAAGAGCAGCCCTTAGAATCCTTGTATTTTGTATTTAGCTTGGACATATACTGGACGGTCAGATTCCAACTTGATACAAGTATCTATTGAGCTCTCAAAGCCAACCCTGCCCTCAAGGATATGTGGCTGACCTGGTGGCCTAGAAGTCCTCAGAGTTTATTGGGCCTGAAGTGGGTGAAACAAGGAGGAGAAAGGAGGGAGTTATCCTCACAGCCCATGGCGGAAGAGAGCCTGGCCATAGGAATGGCTCTAATCGAAATTCAAGCAGCATGCAAACATGAACGCTTCACGAACTTGCACGTTTGCTTAGTCTGCCATTTAAATTACTTTCCCTTCCCTGCGCACATGCAAGGAAGCAGTAGAGCAGGCAGCTGGGGCGCTCCTCAAGCTGCTGGTGGGGAGGTGATGTTGGAGAAATCAGGCTGAGGAGAACAGAAGGCCACAGAGACTTCACAAAGTGGAACATGGAGAGTCAATCCTGAAAGTCATCTCTCTCCTGCCTTGGCAGTTTTGCTCATGACCATTCTTTTCTCTTCTTCCGTCTTTGTCCCTTCCGTGTGCACCCTCTGCCAACACCTTCACCTGCTTCTTCCTGCTTCTGTCTGTTTCCGTCCCTCCCTGTCTGGCACTTGCTGGGCAGGCACCTCTGTCAGCCTCCTTGCCGTGGTAGTTATTGTGTGTGGCGTGGCCCTGGTGGCAGTTTTTCTCTTTCTCTTTTGGAAGCTGTGCTGGACGCCCTGGAGGAACAAGGAGGCCTCCAGCCCCTCTTCTGCTAACCCTCATTTAGAGGTCCTCCAGAGCCCCAGCTCCAGAAGCAACATGGCAGACAAGCTGAAGGACCCCAGCACCCTGGGCTTCCTGGAGGCAGCTGTGAAGATCAGCCACACATCCCCGGATATCCCAGCTGAGGTACAGATGTCAGTGAAGGAGCACATAATGCGTCACACACGGCTGCAGCGACAGACCACAGAGCCAGCGTCATCCACCAGGTGAGAAGTGTGGCCCTCCCTCTCTTCCTAAGCCTCGCATGCCTGCATGTCCATATTCAGTGTATTAATGAGATTTCAGCCTGGGAAAATCAGAGAGCAGAGACAACAGTACATGTTGTTTGAGGAGTGGGTCAGATGAGGTGACCATGGTGGGTGCTCAGAGAGGAGGTGGGCAGCAGGAGAGAGGTCACAAAAGGGGACCCTCTGGGGTGCTGTGCTGTGCCTGTGGGGTGCGTACACTTGGGATGGCTGTGGTCAAGACAGAGGAGGGGAGTGGAGGGGGTGTTGGAAGAGAATATGTAAAGACCCAGAGGCGAAAAAGTTCATGGTGTGTTTGGAGACATGCTAGTAAAGCCTGGCGTAGCGACAGCCCACGGGGCGTGGGAAGTAAGGCAAGAGGGTCCTTCTGGAGAAGGAGGAAACCTTTCAAACCTCTTAGAGTTCTCTGCATGAGAGCAGTTGATTATGTGGCACCCTTCACTCCAAACAATACTCACCAACAAACACATAATGACAAAAATGTTTACTTTAAAATAAGAAATACCTTTAAAAGGTAGGGTACATCCAGGTATACGACATCATAGCTACTCAAAACTAAAACTCATGCTCAAAACTTGGGGTTCCTGTGGATTCCTGGGTCCCTGAACTTTTCCTCCCACCACAGGGAAGGAGAGCTGGTGTTCAGACTGGGGGCCCAGAAAGAGAGTGCGTTGGGCAAGCTGCTCGCCTTTCTGGGCCTCACTTCTCCCCACTATAACGTAGAGCTAATGACTCTTACAGACACTCTGGCAGAACCTAGTAAAGCATCCACGTGACCCTAGGAGCTAGTACATGTATCGATTTATTATACCCCTGGCTTAATTCTTAGTATTATATAGTTCATGCCATACATGTATTAATGTATTTCACCCTCACAGCAATTCTAGGCAATTACTTTTATTTTATTCTAATAGCTAGAGAATTTAAATAAGTTGTGCAATGTTGCATATCAAGAAAATGGCAAAGCCAAAATTAAGCCATGGAGTCTGGCTCCAAAGCCTGTGCTTGCAATCGCTCTACTGCTGTCAAGTAAATAATAAACAGCAGTACTGGTGGTGGTGGTGGCAGTGGTGGCGGCGGTGGTGGCGGCGGTGGCAGTGGTGGTGGTGGCAGTGGTGGTGGTGGCGGTGGTGGTGGCAGTGGTGGCAGCGGCGGCGGTGGTGGTGACCATGGTGAAGATAGTGGAGAGCTCCTTCTTCACATTCCAGGGAACTGTGTATGCACGTCTCCAGCATACACTATGGGACTCATGCATTAACAGAGGAACCAGGAAAAAAACTTAGAAAGCAGGAAAATGCTTTGTTTGCCTACTAGGAAAAAAAAAAAAAAACTTAGAAAGCAGGAAAATGATTATAACAATGGCTAACATTTATTGAGCTGGTACCAGGAACCATTCCAACCACTTTACATACATTAATGCTCCAGCCACCTTGTGCACAAATTGTGTGGAGAGGAAAAGTGGGATCAATAAGGGGGTGGAAAAAGGGGCTCTACAAGGGTCGGGATGATCCAGTGCCACTGAGGTTGGCTCTTCCTGTGTCCCCATCCTTGGGCGCTGACACACTCTCTCTGCCCCTCCTGTGCTCTGCCAGGCACACATCCTTCAAGCGCCACTTGCCACGGCAGATGCACGTCTCCAGCGTAGACTACGGCAATGAGCTGCCACCAGCCGCGGAGCAGCCTACCAGCATTGGCCGCATCAAGCCTGAGCTCTACAAGCAGAAGTCTGTGGATGGGGAGGATGCCAAGTCAGAGGCTGCCAAGAGCTGCGGGAAGATCAACTTCAGTCTGCGCTACGATTATGAGAGTGAGACCCTGATTGTGCGCATCTTGAAAGCCTTTGACCTCCCCGCCAAGGACTTTTGTGGAAGCTCTGACCCTTATGTCAAGATCTACCTCCTGCCCGACCGCAAGTGCAAGCTGCAGACCCGGGTGCACCGCAAGACCCTGAACCCCACCTTTGATGAGAACTTCCACTTCCCTGTGCCCTACGAGGAACTGGCTGACCGCAAGCTGCACCTCAGTGTCTTTGACTTCGACCGCTTTTCCCGCCACGACATGATTGGGGAGGTCATCCTAGACAACCTCTTTGAAGCTTCTGACCTGTCCAGGGAAACTTCCATCTGGAAAGACATCCAGTACGCGACCAGTGTGAGTACAGCTCTGTTCCCTCGGCTGGCTGGGGATTCGTGGCGCAGAGTAGGAGGGGACAAGTCTCCACTTCCCAAGCCTTAGAGACACATGAGCCTCGGTCTTTCAGGATAAGGGAAACTAAGTTGCCCAATGGTCTTCCCCTGGGGGAGTCCTTACATTCTGCCTAAGTTGAGGTGGAGAGTAGAAGAGTCCCCACGTGAGTGGGAAAGCAAGTAAATATCTTTTTATCTTTTGATTCTGTTGACATGTGGAATGGTTCTCAATCTGCAAGGCCTCTGGTTGGCCATCTGTAACATTATATATTCCTTTGGTTCTGAGTAAAGACTGGGCCAGGCCCATAGACTGAATCAGACAGCATCACCTACTTCGGGCGTTGATGTGTAGTAGACTCTTGGGTAGGCAGGGAAGGGCACACTGCCAGTGAGGATGAACTCTTGTGTTAGGTGTCTTCAGGGCAGTCTGGGACGTGGGCAAGGCTGGCTCAAGAGAAGTGACTAATCTGTACACAGTGGCAGATCCCAGGCTTTCTCCATTACCTAGAATTAGCCAGGGAAGGTCTCAAGTAGTTGAGGTTCAAAGTGGATTTTAAGGGAAAGGAGGAAAGGTCTGGCACTGAAGACTGGAAATTATGTCACCCAGAGTCCCCATTTGTGCTAGCATGCACAGTTTCCTTGGATGTGAGGCCACAGAGCACATCCCATGGGGTAGCTGGTATGTGCCTCTCTAAGAGCACTAGGGCAGTTCAGAACCCCACAGGGACCCTTATACCCAGCTCTGATGGCCTTGAGTCTAGGGTCTTGGGTGCTAATTGTCATGGCTATTCTTAAGGTAGTGCTTAAGCCCTTAATATGCAAGGCGTCAGGTTCTCATGCCCTCTCTCTGGCCAGAAGAATGACCCAACACCATCTGTAGACTCTGGTTTTGGATAGTCCGTACTCAAAATTTCTGTTGAATTTGCAAGGAAAGATACTTTGAAAATCAGTCTGGTTGATTTGCCATTGGTACACAAATCTTGATTTACTCTGCTTCTGCCCTGGGGAGGGTCTCAGTGTTGCCTTGTTCTCGTAGCCAGCACTGACTTTGACTGGCCTGATGTCCCCATGCCTCTCCCACCTCTGTTTTCTTCAAGTGGCACCTTCAAGAACAGCTTGAGCAGCCGGCAGGGCCTGGAGACAGACGGGGCAGGCAGATGGGGCGGGGCACACAGCAGCTGCGCACCAGCCCGGGCCAGGTGCTCCGCCACAGAAATCACTCTGAAGTTTACATCTGGTGCAGCTCTTCCTTTGTCGTCTCCTAAGGCAGCATCTTCATTACGGTGACTGTACAGGTGGAGAAAGGCAGCTCAGCATGCAGGATGGTGAAGGCTGGGGCTATGAAGGCAGTGTCCCCACCTTCCTGTCCTGTGCTCTCGGCTCCAGGAGTACAGCCACACCCTGCAGAAGGCAGTGTATGCCCAGGCACCCACCACACCTGGGTATAACTTCCCACATCCTGGCACTCTATGGCTATTGGGTTAGCATCCTGTCTCTCTTTCCCAGCTTCAGAAAAGGCAGAGCCTAAAGAGGGCGCCAGAAAAACCCTCACCATTCTCATCCTCCTCAGTATCACTATAGCTGTTCTGTACCTCCTAAGAAGATTGTGTCAGGCACTGGGGCAGGGGCGGGGAAGCCCCTTTGACTCATGGGACATGGCATGGCTGGCCAGTAGCTGGCAAAGCAAGCCAGCAGGTACTATCTACTGTGTGCCATTTCAAGAGCCCTGAGAGCAAGGACAGCTGAGAAAGCCACCTAGGTGAGGGAAATCTAGTTTACTAGATGGGGAGAGGTGGGTATAAATAACCTGAGAGGCCAGGAGGATGGGACTGCGTGCCAGCCAGGCACAGGGGGAGTCCAGGCCGGGCATCTCTGAAGTTGTGGAGATGGGGCCATGTACACCCACCTGTCTCGCATGCAGTTAGTCTGAGGAAAGTGCTCCTTCAGGTGAGCCCCTGAAGCCTCCAGCCTCCAGCTGCCCACCCAGCACAGGCCTCAGAGCTCAGTCCTCAGGCGCAGGCCCTGGCAAGCAAGTACCCAAGCTAAGGAGGGGGAGGGGTTATAAGAGGCTGGTGCTTCTCCCTGCTTTGCAGGGCTGGCTGTGAAAATTTAATTATTTGGGGGTTAGGGAGACCCAAGTCACAGGCACTGGCACTGTCTGAGCATTCAGTGGGTGAGAAATCCTGCAGCCAGTATGATGGGGACAGATGGGTGCAGCTGACAGCCCGCTCACTTCTCTTCTGTGTCCCCAAAGTTACATGCTGGGCCTGAGCTCAGAATGACAGCTCCTCTGCCACATAGAGCCGGTCCCTCATCACGTGTGGCACCCCCACCTCCTCCCTTCACTCACAAGCGTTCCATTAAGCAGGCCTGACCCTCGCCTCCTCCCAGTCCAAACCAATCCACCCTCCAAAGCCTCCCAGAACTCCATGCACCCATCGCTGAGTATTCTCTGTGTATCCCTAGCGTATTCTGCCTGGCAAGGTTCTTAGCTCCTCCCGACGGCAGTCTTAGGCATGGCTGTGTCCCAGTTGACTTTCTCATGCATCTTCCTTCTGGCCTGGAGGTGAGAACTCCATGCCCTCTTGGATGACTGATGTTAACTTAATTCAATTAAAATTATACACTGGTGTGCAGCCTCGTCGGGAAACAGCCAGACATGGGTGAGATTAACCTGGGAGGGCTTCCTGGAGGAAAAGCTCCTGGAAGAAAATGGGTGGAGCTGGGCTTTGTCAGAAGAGACCCAGCCTGTGCCTGGTTCAGGGGGATGCACTGCTTAGAAGTAGTCAGTCGGCAGTTAAATCAGTCTGGACCAGAGCAGAGAGTCAGTGGCCCTCAGGCTGAGCAGGATGGGCACTCAGGAGGCTGTGCTGCAGTCACACCAGTGCCATGAAGGATGTGCTAGTGATTCTTGGGAGAGGCAGAGGCAGCTTGGCGTGTGGAGCCAGGCAGGACCCTCCCCTAGCCCTAGAGGTGAAGTAGCAAGGCTTGACACTTGTTTTCTCTTAACCAGTAATCACTGAGCTTCAAGGCTAGTGAAGAGAAAGTAAACATCCCGGAGCTTGTTCTTTGTCAGCTGCAGATCATAAGCCACAAGGGCCTGCGGCCCTCTATTTCCAGGCTGAAAATAGAGGGAGGCCTGGAGGGAGGCCTGGGTGGCCTGGGTGGCCTAGGTGGCCTAGCATCTCCTACACAGCACCAGCCAGAGGGTGAGAAGCAGGCAAAGGGGACCTGCTAGGCAAGTTTGAGGCGTCTGGCCTTCCACTGAATCAAAAAGCTCAGCTTGAGAAGGAAACGGAGGGAGTTCATTGTATCCATGCCAGCCCCGGGCTCGGCTGCCCTGACACTGCTGCCCTCCCTCCTGCCTCAATGACTAGAGTCCCCAGTGGTCTCCTGGGCGTCTCCAGGGTCTTGCCACTACCATGCCAACCAGAGCGTCAATTGCCTAAAAGCACCTACTCCCCTCCCCCACTCGCCTACCCTCAGTCTCATTATTTCTATATAAAGCTGCAGATTCATCATTATAACAGAGCTGCCGTCACCGGGGTTTGCTAACATCTATGTAATCTTGTAGCTGTTGTTACAGAGGCCTCAGACCCGAGTGCACACAATTCCCCATCACAATTCCTACTCCTTCACTGTGGCAGGAGGTAAAGGCTGTAATTGGGGCCATAACATATGTGTTGTGCTCTGTGGTGCTAATGGACTTGGCCATCTTTCTGCTTGCCAGGTGCCCACTAAGTTAGTGGGTGGTGTGTCCATTGTGCATGGGTATGTGTGTTGTTTGGGGGGTGATGGAGTGCTCTGTGTACTTCCAGGGAGCCTTGACTCCAGGTCTGCAGGGAGAAAGACAGGCCGAGGTCCAGGAGTAGTCTCCACCCCTAGAATGAATAGAGCTGTGCAGAAAGAGCTCAGGCTTTGGCATTGAACAAATCTGTCACATTCCAGCTTCCATACTTTTCAGTTTTGAGACCTCAGGATGTTATGTAAATAGTGCCTCAGTTTCACTATCAGCAAAATGCAGGCCATTAACGGTATCTAGCCCGTGGTATTATGATATATAGCAAACAAAATATGATACGCAAGCTACCAAGGATGATACTAGAGACAGCACCCAACAGCCACCCTTCTAGCACCTGATTCCTTTCCCCGTGGCCCAGCTTTTTTTTAAAAAATTAATTTTATTGAAAAAGAAATAGAGATGAGACAGTTTCAAAACAGGTTATAGGACAGTTACAATAATTAATACATTGCATATTGTTGT
>NDGM011178655.1:0-23923 GCA_002564305.1 Octomys mimax | reverse complement strand
AAAACAGAAGCATGAGATAATAAAAATATAGTCATGTGTTATGTAACAATATTTTTGTTAACAATGGACTGAACATATAATGATGAAGCCATAAAATTAAAATAAAGCAATGAAATTCCTACTGCCTAATGATCTTGTAACAGTGGTAACATTATAGTATATGATAATGTAAGACATTACTCTGTTGTTCGTGCTAGTATTGATTTAAACAAACTTATTACCTTGGTAGTCATATAAAAGTATGGCACATACATTTTTGTAGAATACATCATACTTGATAATAATATATGACTATATTACTGTATTATGTATTTAATATACTATTGTTTTGTCACCATTTTGGAATATGTTCCTTCAACTTATAAAATAATGTAGAACGTAATAGTATTCTATGTTTTACTGGCAGAAGCTTCATACATTATATATTCACTGTATCTATTGATTGTTTTATTTGATTTAATATTGTGCTTTTCTTCATTGTGGCCCTTATGTGTATAAAATCCTGAGATAATGTTGCCAACAAGAGGCAAAGTCAAGTGATGGCCTGGAGATGAAATTAAAAGTAATTAAAAACTGAAAAAAGAGTAAAACAATGTGTCACACTAAAAATGTAGCAATTTGGATGTATTTCCCAGCAAACTTTGCAGTTCAGTGCAGTCCAGGAGATATACTGCCCAGGCCTCTCCACAGGTTGGCTTTTCCTGGGCTCTCTCCTGTCTCTCTCCTCTTGTCACAGAGTATGTTTCCAGGTGAGTGCACTGCATGCCCTTTAAGCCATACTCCTATCCCAAGGACTCCTGGGTGTCTTGAGCTCCAGACTTTCCTGAGGTGGAGCCTAGGACTACCAGACCAACTAGTAGACCACTAGAAGGGATGGTCATGGAAGCAAAGGAAAAACCTGCAAAGAGATGTGTCCCAAATAATTAGGGTAGAGCTTTCAGGAGATTGCAGTATCAAACCATTCACAAAGGGTAGAAGGAACATTTCCCAAATGGGTCTTCAGATGGAGGAGAAGGGTACATAAGAGGGGAAGGAAAATCAGGAAACCAGGTTTCACAAGTGGACCAGTTCCCCAGGGCAAGGGCATTACATATTGCAAACATACACTAGCAAAAAGGAAGAAAACTTTTAAAAGACAAAATTTTTTCTAATCAACATTGCTGATAACTCCTGGAAATTTTGTGAATTCAAATTGGACTGAAGGGGCTTATTTTAGCAGTCAAGGTGAAAAGAAATGAGACTGAAGGAAGGAAACATTTACTGGTTAAAAAAAAATTATGAGAAAGATCTCAGAAATAATGACCAGAGTTTTTAGAGCTTTTTTGGATGGCAAAAGTTGGAGGACAAGAGTCAAATATGTCCATGTTTGCTCCTGTTCTCTATGCCTGGTAGCTGGCCCTAATGTTTACACTCTCTTTCAGACACTCCTTCAAAGAACTCTTCATTTTCAGATAAGAGCACTGATTAACAATGTCTTTTATTATGAACTATATAATGAGAGTTTGAGGCCAAGATAGAATATGTACATCAAAATTTTCCCCTGTTCCTGGAACAGAAACATATTTATACTTGGAGTGTGCATGTGACTACAAAGTGATGAGCCGTTTAGTTGCTTTGTGCAATCAAGAAGTCCCTATTTTGGTAATACAGAATATACACTGGTGCCTCGGTTCATGAACACCTTTGCTTGTGAACAATTTGGTTCTCAAAAGCATTCATCAGAATACTGTTTCTGTTTGTGAATTCTTCATCAGATGACAAATATGACCATGGCCACCATTCTCACACAAACACAAATGTGGTCATCTTCTCCAGAGTTGCAGATAGAAACTGAGTTTTTGAGCTGAGGTACCACTACAGTTGTATGGTGACCAAGTAAACTGTTAATTTTATCAATGAGATATTTAACTATAAAAATAGGCTAATGGGGGCTGGCCAAATAGCTCAGTGGATTAAAGTGCCTGCTTAGGCAGATGTAGGGGTGGGGAGTTCGATCCCTGGGCCTGCTGTGCTGGCCCTGCCCCCCAGGGCACACTGAGATGGGGATTGAGACTAGGCATTTTGGGGGATGCCTGTAATCCCAGCACTCGCAAGGCCGTAAACAGGAGGCTTACTAGGAGTCCAATCTATGCAGCGAGACCCTGTACACCCTGTCCTAGATAAAAAAAAAAAAAAAGAAAAGAAAAAGAAAAAAGAAGAAAAGGCTAACAGAACTGAATTGAAAATTAGTACCAAGTCAATATTAAGTTATAAAGATACCAAAACAATTATTCAAATACCATTATTACTCTATTTTTTCTAATATATATATATATATATATATATATATTATAAAAAAACTTGCCAAGAAATCAGTTGCATCAATTGTTTTAGGCACACATGAACAGTACACTGAAACCACAACACAGAGCTCTGTCTGCCATTTAGAAATCAAGTTAGGGGGCTAGCAAGATAACTAAGTGTTTTAAAGTACCTGCTTAGGCAAGCTTAGGAAAGCACAGGGACCAACTGTGGCTGGATCTCTGGCATCACATGATTTGCCATCTCCTCCTCCAGGGTGGGCTGAGTTGGCCACAAACAAAAAAAAAAAAAAAAAAGAAAAGACGTGAAGTTAGGTGAGGAGATAGGAAAAGAAAGGGTTTAATGAAAGAAAATTTCAGGTAGTCAGCAGGATGTAATCAAGCAAGTCAATGATCAAAGCTAAGACGCAGGATTATTCTTAATTTAACCTTCTTTAGTTTTGGAAAGATATACAGAACTCAGCTAAAATATCCTAAAGGAGAAGTTTCTGATAAAGACAACTTTATACAAATTATAACAACTGAGACTGGGCACATCTTAGGATGCCATGTAACATGTTCAAGCCTGACCATTGTCACCAACATGGGTCAGTTACCAAACTTAAATGTTGTGCCCATGTAATGATAGGTCTATAAAGAAAATGCAAAGTAACAGTACGTTAGGAACGTGAATCATTAGTGTGTTTAGAAGGCTCCAATCAAATCACATCTTTAGAAAGTCCTTTCATTTGGAGGCAAACTGGGTAGAAACTAAACAATGGATGGATTTACATGTTCCCAGGTTGGTATTCAGAAGTCAGTGAAAAGAAAAAGATCTATATTTACATTAACAGGTTTATATTTATGTTGACTCATACCAAGAGCCAATATTTTGTTGTTGTTGTTGTTTCTTCTGAGTCTTAGATATTTTGCATGTGGGTCAAACGGGGCCAAGTGGAAAAAACCAAGCCAAATAATAGAAGGCTGGCATTGCCATGATAGTTGTTGGATAGTTCATTTATATAAACTCAGAGGTGCAGGTGGCTTCTGAAATCCAAGCCACAGCAAACATAAAACATCAGTTAGAGACCTAGCAATTTCCCACAAAAATTATACTATTCAGTTTGAGATAATAAGTGTTATTTGATGCATACAGCACAAGGTCTTTTAGGTTTAGATTACTACTAACTATCAGCAAATAAGTGTTATTTGACACATTAAACAAACGATTCTTAAAGCTCATGTTGTTGCCAATCTATTCCCAGTAGGTTTTATGTGCTAGGATAATAATCCCCAGCTTCCCAATACAAAATTAGATGAGTTGATTCTTATCGACCGAAGTATTTAAAACACAGAAGTCAGACAGAAAAGATGATTGAAAATTAGCAAAACCTGGAGAGAGAATGATAACATTTCAAAGCTTCTTTTGAGAGCAAGCAAATTCACAGTAGGTGTGAATACACACAGGCATTCTCCGTGTAAAGTGGGGTTGCTTTTTAATTACAGCACAGCATATTACAGCACTCTACACATGCTGTCTCCCTTTATAATTCTACATTTCAGTTCTGGAATTCAACTGGGAATGACGTGAGCGTCATTGAGTAGCAGAGACGTATTTCATCTAAAAATCAAAACAAAACAAAACAAGAAGGAAAATAGAACTGAGCACACTTATCTGCCATGAATAATATTTTTACTCAAAACCAAAGCATTCACCTGACCTCAGTTGTTAGAGCCCAGAAAATCAATCACCAGAGACCTCCTCTTCTATAGGCCCAAAAGAAGTACAGAGGGAGATACGCATTCTAAATCCTTCCCTAGTCCAGCTCTGTTCCAGTGATATCACTCCCAGGCGAGAAAAGCATTACACACACCAAAATGGACCAAAAACCTGGAACAGAATGAATTTGACAGGTCAACAACACAAGCCTGGTAAAAGTAAATTGGCAGTATTTAAGGTAAAATAAAGTGGAAATCTCCTCTGGTAGAAGGATTAACATTGTTAGTAAAGAAATACTTATCTCCCATGCCTGCTTGTAAGATCAAAATAGAAGAAAATCAATAAAACCAATAAGACCACATTGTAAGATAAACATCATTCTCTTGAACCTAGACATCTAAAAGTTCCAACTTGTAACGCCAATACATTTGATCTGTGGGGCTCACAGCCAAGACTCAGAGGCATCACTACTTTCATTTTGTAAGCAGCGCAATGTGCTTGGATTCACTCTGCTTCACTCTGAGGCTGAGAACTACAAGTCTGCTTGTTGGTAGATGGCAGCTTAGGGTTGCGCAGCCTTCTGAGACTGAAGGATTTTCCAGGCCAGTTTCCGCCACTGGTGTAAATGACTCCACATCTTCACAAACATAGCCTAAAAAAAGCCAGAGCTCATCTAATGGAAATCATGGTGCATCCAATATCTATTCTAATCTGGCAGCAAATTCCATGAATGTGTAATGCTACATGAAGTTTAAATAAATTCGCCTAAAATAGTTTACCTTCAGCTGTAGCTTTGGAGAAAGCTTTTGTTGTTGTGTTATTTTAAATTCAGGGAGCTATTCACTTCCAGAAGGAAAAGCCTATATTTTACACTTGAAGGAAGGCCATTTTCACAAAGGTTATGTGTAAATTCAAAAGTCTATTTAAATTAAATCAAAATTCATATGCAAATAGAAGATTTAATGTTATTCATTTCATTTGAAAGTGCCTCTGAAACTGTGAAATTCTATAGAAATGAACAGCAGCTCAGCACATGTAAAGATAGCGTTGAAGCCCTGGGCCTAGTTTCCTAACTCTGAAGAGTAATGTTTTGTCTAGATATTTGAACAACTTTACACTATTATGGATCATGTCATTAAAACAGCATGATAAGGATTGAGTTACCTTACTGGGGATTTGCATTCATTACTAGCTGAACTAAGCGGATCAATAAAAAATTAAGTATTATGCTCTGTGTTTGAGGACATTTTGAAGGTTTATAATGCTTTATGCCTTACCAAAAAGCTAAACAGCTTTTTCACTAAAGCAGTGGCAGGTCATCTTACATAAATCAGTCCCTAAAGATTTATAACAACAGCAGAGGAGATCTCTTTTTATTTACTTTTTGAAAGATATTTGTTAAGAACCTACTAAACATTAGAAACTAGGCTTTTAGTGAGAATACAAGGCCGAATACTTTAAATTTCCCTTAGAAAGCACAGACATAGATATGCCTATTTATCATACATACAATAAATGTAAAAATGTTATTACTAATAACTGTATAATTTACTATGTACCAGACAGTATTTTTTTTTTTTCAGTGTCAGGAATCCAACTCAGGATCTTGTACTTGTCAGGCAGGCACTTAAGCCCCTGAGCTACCTGCCTGGCCCCAGACACTAAATTCTGTATGTACATTAACTTAGTTAATTTTTAAAACAATTTTTTGAGTTAAGTTTACTATTATAACTCTTATTAAATTAATGAAAAATAGGCATATTGGGCTAAGCAATTTCTTTGATGTATTAAAAATAAGAAATGGTCCCTCCAACAATAAGGAATATGAGGAAGAATTCGCTGAGTTATCTGTGAGTACCACAGAGGGGTCTTAAGGCACAGCTCCCAAAAATTTACAAGAAACACAGATGCTTAGGGGAGGTGGCCCTTGAGACATCCAGGGAAGGGACAGCCCAAAAAGGATGAAGCATGGACGTGGATGACCATGAGGTGTCAGTGTGGCTCGAGGGAAGGGCACAGGTGGCTGTGTGTGGCCGCCAGTGTTGTTGGCACCTCCTGCCTCTGTCCTTATCCCAGGTGGCCAGTGCCTGGCTCTTGTCAGAGGTGGAGTGTTGTCCGAGTGAGGAGGAAACAGAAGGCCACTCAAGTACCACACAAAAGATAGGTGATAAAGTAGTCAAAGGCACTGGAGAATAGCAGGACCTCATGACACCAAGTGACAGGGCTGTCATCCTGTGATGGATGGGCTTTCTTCATGTGACAGGGTTGTCACAGTGTGGTTCAGTGAGGTGTGATCATGTGACAGGGACATCATCATGTGATGGGGTTGTTTTAACCATGTCCAGGGTTTAGGTGATGGATAGGGTATCCTCATGTGACAGAGGTGCCATTACAGGACAGGATGTTGTCACATGACAGACAGGAGTATAGCCAAATGACTGGTGTGGGTACCAAGGGCTGCAGCCAGCGCCGTGTTGTGTGTGTGGGGGAATGGGAGGGCCTCCAGGCCAACCCACTGTGCCTCTCTCCCTGCTGTGCCTGCTTGCAAGACGAGGTATCATTCAGAACAGCAAAAGACAGCGTGCCTTTTATATTTGGCTTGGATACAAACACTGTTAAAATATCTTATAAATGTTTCTTGTGTTCTGTAAAATAAAAATGGGGTGAATGGAGATATGTTACCAACACGGAATGTCGCTTTAGGCCCAATCTTCCAGAAAACAATGTTGAAGAGGAAAATGCTACAAGTCAGAACAGATGGGTTTCACAGTGCTACAGTTTGATAGTTCAATGGGCTGAGTCTCCTAGAGAACAGCAGTGTATCTGGCTACTCCTCCTGAGTCCACCTGCAGTGACATGCCATTACTGTTACACACACATCACCAAATAGAAAACAGAAGAAAAGGAGATTTTGTAAGATGATTTGTTGACAGTAGCTAGCTGAAGGCAAGTTTTAGCTCTAATTCCTTTCTTGGATATATCTGCCTGGTAGCTAGCAGTGCTGATCTGTCCTGTTGTCAGGTGAGAGATGTAGATCCTGAGACTAAAAACTGAGCACAGTTCTCTGCACATACAAGGCAATTATCCACCACCCCTGCCCCCTGCTGAGGGTGGGGATAGACAGTGAAGTAGTCAGAGTAGGAGACTTGCATGTCCCTGGTTCACAGCCATGGGAAGCTGAGACATGAACCTGGGTGGCTCAGGACAGCGGCTCCTGTCTGTGGATCCCAGTCCTGCCCAAGACCCTGTAGCCAGATGCTTCCCTTCCTATCAAACTCGATGCCATGGGTGCCACAGACAGCTGACTCTACCTGGAATTTAGGAAATGATAACAAGTCAGGAACTGGAGCTGCCAACTCAATGAAGAAATCAATCTTTCCTCTGAAAATAAAAATGAAATTTTAAACCTTTAGATTGTTGCTAAAAATGAATTTGAATTTCATAAAGGATGTGAATAAGTGGGGGAAAATGGAATGAATTCTTAAAAACCCTACAATCTTATGATATAGTTCACAGTGATAACCATTATGACCCTAATTAAAAGATAATTATGAATATTTCTGATAATTCTATTTTATTTATTTATTATTTTTTAATTTATTTAGTACAGGATCTAGAGAGCCTCACTACATAGATCAGACTCGCAGGGATCCTCCTGTTTTCAGCCTCCCAAGTGCTGGGATTAAAGTGTGTGGCACTATGCCCAGTCTCAGTCTCCATCTCAGTGGGCCTAGGGGTGTGGCTGGCATGGCATGTGGTGGGGATTGAACCCTGGTTGCTGCACCTGCCTAAGCAGGCGCCTTAGTCCACTGAGCTATCTGGCCAACCTTATTCCTGGTAATTTTTAGAAAAATTTGTATTTTGCTACTTACCTACAGTGGAACTTCCTAGAAAGTATTACCCTATTCATAAGAAACATTGTTATTAGGTAGTCTTTATCCAGTTCTTGAGAGTGGAATAGTAAGGGGAAAAAAAATTGACACACTATATTGTAGGTACCTTGGTCCAAATGTTCTGATGAGAGAATAAAAATTAATTTTAAATTGTGGCTTCAGATTACCTTGTCCGGGACCTCATTACTATGGAGAACTTTACATTGATACTTCCCTTCTTATTTCCTGTAGCCAATATGTCAGTGATCCTTAGAGCACTTAGCCTTTAGTACTGATTCATCTCTGGAACACAGCGCTGTGAGTGACAGCACCTTCTCCACCATTCCAGCAGGAGCTACTGACGCACTGTCTGCTAACACAGAGCTCTCAGATCTCTGCTCGTTCTAGCTAACTTGTTTTATCCAGTCAAATAACAGCTGTCCAGATAGATTGTTACTTTATCAAGAGTTTAGCTCATTGAGACACAGATGTTAGGCAGTTTGTCTCAGGGTTTATATCTATTGATTCTTAAGTTACTTTTTGATATGCCCACTAGCTCATTGTTTCCTTTTTTTAAAATTTTTCAACCTCTTAAAAAGTAAATACAGACCCCAGAAAGATGGGGTTTTGCAGAATAAGTTAACAGACCCTTATTGACTTTTACACTGCAGCTTAACGAGAGTCAAGTGGCATGAGTGAGCTGAGCCCTGGGACAGTTGTATGAATCAGAGCTGCATTAGCTATAAAGTCCACTAAGGGCTCTCCACAGTGAGAGGGGGGAAAGTTAGTAGACCATGTATTATAGAAAGATATCTGTGGTAAAGATCACAGAGAAATGATCCTAAGATCTGGATATCCTACTCAGAACTGCCTAGTACTTGTCATTGTGAAGAAATCTATGTCACATCTGATGCTTGTGTTTTGTGTTCTTAAGATCATGGAAAGATTTTGAATACTGAAATTTCTTGTTCATCCCTTTTCCTTTCCTGGGAAGAAGGTAGACTGCTGTGTTTTAGGGGGTTGAGAACAGAGAACTTGGAGAGTTTGAGACTGAGGAAGCGTATCAGTATAGATGTTTGCTTTTTGCTCTGGCTGTATATTAAATGCATGCTCAGAGCTCTTTCAACTCCTGATGTTCCATTTACTTAGCATCTGTGCAGCAGGATGTGGGTGCCTGCCCCTGTGCCCCTAGAAGTAGAACCTGCAGATCTGGGGTGAGATGACTTAGGTTATTGACATGACATAAGAACAAGTCATTTAATTTTTCTTCAAATCAGTTTTCATCTACAAACCAAGTACCTCCTTCTTTGGTTATTTTAAGGACTGGCCAGGCTGGCTGTTGGTGACTAGGTGCAATTACTGTGACTCACAGGGGTATAATGTGGTTGTGGGTCCCAGCCTCTGAGATTGCTCCATTGTTCCTGTATTCTGGGTCTTCCAGCATCCCAGAGACCCACAACTGTGCAACATCCTGAGCAGAACTCCAGTTGCTCTTCAGCAGCAGTGTGTGCACCCTTGAAGAAATGTAGCAGTGTGTTTGTGAGCATGAACTCCGAACCAGCAGTCAGGTCTCAACCCTGAGCCTTCCAGGGACTAGTTCCATGTGGTCCTGCACTTGACTCTGCTGTTCCCCAGCCTGCTCAATGGGAGAGATGATACTTCCATGAACTGAGGAAATTCATGACCACCAGTCTAACCCTATAAAGAGTTCTGACAGATATCCTAGAAAGAGACAGAAACAACCACAACTTCAAGAACAACAAAAAGGAACCACCAAGCAGAGGAAGCAATTAAACAGAGGGAAAAGTAAGGAACCTACAGCAGGAAAATAACATGACAAAGATAAGACAATACCTATCAGTTATAACCACCAATGTAAATAGCCTCAATTCATCAAACAAAAGAGGCAGACTGGTAAAATGGATCAAGAAACAAAATCCAACAATATACTGTAGATACATAAGAAACACATTTAACTCCAAAGGAAATTCATAGACGGAAAGTCAAAGGATAGAGAATAATACTCCAAGTAACAGGAACCTAGAAAAAAATAGGGATAATTATCATGGTTACTGACAATGTCAACTTCAAACCAAGAGTGATCAAAAGAGATAAAGCAGTCATTACATATTTGTTAGGGGGAAACTGCAAGAGGAAGAGATAACAATCATAAATATATATGCATCAAATCTAGGAGCACCCAACTATATAAGGCAAATTTTAACAGACATGAAAAATCAAATGAGCAATAGCAAAGTTGTATTGGTAGACTTTAACATCCCACTGTCACAAATAGATAGATCAACTAGGTAAAACATCAGCAAAGAAATAACAGAACTGAGCCAAGCTTCTGAAGAAATGGGCTTAGTAGGCCTTTACGGCGTGTCTACTCAACAAAACCAGAAGAATGGAATTTTTAAAGTCAGGGTTCACACCTCTTTTCTGCCAGTTCACAGAAGTCATGATTCAAATTCTTCACCACTCATTTATTTTTTCTGCCAATAGTATTGGGAGCCATTTCCCTTCATGTATTCTTTTTTGAAATGTTGCAGTTCACAGATATTGCAGTCTTTGTGTGGAGTTGGTACATGCCCATGACACACCTTCATTTTTGTTACATCCCCTCCCTCTCACCTCTTCCTATCTATTGTTTCTTTTCCCATTTGTGAAAGAACTATTCCTTGTTTCTTATATCTCTCTTTTATTTTGATTTTTAATTTTGTTAGACTTTGGGCTTATCATGTAAAAGAAACCATGTGATACTTAAGCGTGTGTGTGATTTATTTCCCTTAACATCATGGAATCATAATGCACGCATTTTTCCATGCCTAGGTCTTGCTTACACTGTGTGCTTAGCTTTCCTTTCCTATGTGGCAGTCTTACCGTCTCTCTTCTCTTCCTGTTTTGTCAGAAGCTTCCTACTGTATTGTACAACATGTACTTATTAGGGAAATAAAATGTCAATAAAATAAAACATTAAATATGTAATGAGTGCTTAGAAAAGACAACATACTCACATCAGCTGTTTACTTGCTTACAAAATCTAAAAGATAACATCAAAAATAAAAATCTACATGAACTACACTGTAAATACAGACAAAAGTCTACCACAGAAATAAGCTTGGCTTTATTGACTACACTCTAAGCAGTCTTCACACATGACAACTGCATATTCTATACACAGGTATTGCTTACAGTGATGGCACATATGTTTTGCTTTCCTGTAATTTCTTGTAGAGTACAATTGTCATCTTTTTGCTTTCCTGTTGTAGTAGGTCTTCATGATGCTACCCCTACCTGTTCACCTGTTCAGCTCACCAGTGCGCACCACAATATTTTTGCTTAGTTCCCTGGGCAGAAAACATTTTGTTTTTCCTCTACTATAAATGATCCCTGATGAGCTCCAGTCCCAGTCCTCTAAGAAAATTTCTTCATGGTATTTTTCACTTATTATTTTCTTTGTAAACTACCAAACTGTTTATGCCACACATGTTTAGGTTCAAGTCAAACAGAAGCACTGGCCAATACTTGTGTTTCAAGTAACATCATAGCTGCTGGATAATTCACCAACATCTACTCTGCCTTTGGCTTTGTTGCTGGAAGTTTCCATCTCAGGCTTCCTTTTTGTTGAAGTTTCCCTATTAACAGTTCCATCATGGAAAAAAGTTGACATCAGCACTACTAGATTGTTTTTCTTTGTCATTATGAGGCAAATTTAAATCTTTGTGAAATCTAAAGGTTGTACTTCTCTGTTTTGAAATTTCAATATTGCATTTGTAATTTCTGCTTCATTCCTGTGTACATTTCCTGTGTGATCAACTTGTGCTCTGTTAGCAAATGTAACACCAGTTGGAAAGTGGGAAGCCAACTGTCCAATTTCACATCATGATTAATTTAAAAGATGATAGCAACAAGTCTGTTCACAACATCATTCAATTTATTACTATACAAATAAGGACCTGGTGGCTGAGCTGTAGGATAAATGTCTAAATTGAAACCATGATAAGTCTTTGCATACACAAGGGCATACATTTTACGTCATATTTTGACTCGTCAGTTTTTCCATAGTCTTTTACATTTCTTCAATCACCGTGAGAAATCTGTCCTAAGGATAGCAGACCTGTGCTCTTTGAGTTCAGCTGGTGAGGTGTTATAATGAACACATTTTTGAATATGGCTACTAGTACAAATACAATGTTTTCCTTGCATTTTAGCCTTTGTGTATTTCATAGCAACTTGTAGCATATTGTCTATTTCAGTTTCCAACATTGAATGATAGTGCTGGTATTCTGTTCAACCGCTTTCACACTTGCCAAGAGTTTCACTGTGTTTGTGTACCTAGTCCTAACATTGGGTCATTCCATTTGGTTGCATAGTCATTTCACACATTGTGACTTGTCCAACAGTACTCTCATGGCTGTTTTCATCATCATCTGAATCAAGCTCTGCCTGCCTTGTGTCTGTGTCAGTCAACTCTTGCTCCATTTCACTGTCATAGGAACCTTGGCTCACATGGCCAGCATCAAAGCCACCATCAGCATGACCATCATTGTCCATCCAGAGCACTCTTCTGTCATGAAGGCATGAATTTTACCATAATGGATCATCATACTCATCCATGCCTGAGTAATTTAAGCATTCACTTTTGTTCTCTTCCAAAACTGGCTTTTCATGCACCATTGTATTGCACTGGGCTACTTCTACCAGAAAAATCAAAAGAAAGCTTTTTAAAAAATCATGGAGTGGTATGAGTTTACTTGATCTTCTACGATGCTCAGGAGAACATACACAAAACCAATCAGATGGCGGATAGGGTGGGTACAAATCCCACCTGCTGCTCTTGCACACATTCACAGTCCTTGTCATCATTCATCATACCACGTCGGTGAACAACAATTGCTTCTTGGATCCCTCAGGGAAGAGCATGCTACTATAATATTAATGTACAGGGCTGGGGAGATAGCTCAATAGAATAAGTGCCTGCCTGGTAAGCGCAGGGTCCTGAGTTCAATCCCTGGTACCACAAAAAAAAAAAATTAAAAAAATTAACGTACAAATTTATAGTAGAAAATTAAGGCCAGCATCCTCACGACCCAGTTTCATGCCCCTTATTAAAATGGAAGATCATATCCTCTTCATGGTTAACATAACACTTTGGTCCACATATTTACTTTATAAATATCTTTGATCTTTTACCAGATGCTTATACATGATTATAGGACAGTGTCGCTCGTAGAGGAAAAAAACCAAAGATAATTCATGTTATTGATATACTTTAACTGTCTTGTGAGATTGTTTTTTGGCTCTAATAATAGAGATTTTTGATGACATCTTGAGCATAAAGTTTCTTGATTTCCTCCAAAGCAGTGCTGAATATTATTCTGTAGCATTTAATATTATTCTTTTGTCAGCTATAACCAAGATTTAAGCTCTAAAAATGCTGTGCTGCATAAAGATCATGTAAGCCATGAATTTTCTGGTAGACCCCTTCCATGATAGCTTTAGGATAGACTTCCTTCAGAATCAGGAAATCTGTGGAGGGGAGCTTAGGGTGGTGTGAAGGTCTGAGTGGGCATCGCCCTTAGTACTCAGCATCAGGTGTCTACGAGACCTGTAGAGGAACTTGACATATGCAATGCCCCAGAATCTACCTGAGCTGAAAACGGGCACATAATAAGCTTTTATTGCTTTTTGTGCTTTGAGGGCTTTAATTTTTCTAATGCCAAATAAGGTCTCTTCTCATCATTTTTACTTGACCCTTCACATGCCAGAAGATATGTGTGAATAACAGCTCCCATATGTTCTGAAATAAATGCTATTACAAGCTACCGAAAACACCTCAAGGCAAAGCAGCAACTCATTAGCTACAACTTTATGAGGCCTCACGAATTTCAACTTCTGAAGGCAAATAAAACCCTTGCATCTGGCTGTGCCTTTTTCTTAATACTTCACAACTGCCATCCAAAAATTACTTCTTCTTCAGCCATGGTTGGCTCATGAAAGAAACAAAATGCAGAGGAAAAGCATCACTAGTAGTCACACTTTTCATGGGATTGGAAATGCACATGTGAGGAGCACTGGTGGTGGTCTCCCTCTGTCATATGTCAAGTTTAGTGGAGATGGAGGACAGGTCACCTCATCCTTACTGAAGCCTCTGGGTCCAGCCCAAGAGGCAGCATACAAATTGAAGAATACTTGATGCTAGGCATTGGAAGATGCATTAACTCCCACATGTCCATTCATTTAGTGGCTGCATTGAGCCTACTCTCGGCCCATGATCTAGGCCATCTGTTGATTGCAGTAAATAAAATAGGACAAGATTTCTATCTCTGTGGAGCTTCCTTCTAATAAAAGGTAGACAGAAAGCACACAAAGAAATGTGCTGCATACTATGCTACCAAGATCATATTTGCTATGGAAAAAAGACAGCCATAGTTGAATAGCTAGTTTACATAGCTCAAATAGTTGTTATGCATATGTGTCTAGCTATAAAATATATATTGAAATGAATCAGGCATACAAGCTTAAGTAGTGCAGTTTCTCTTACATGACAAGCTCAAATTATAAATAAAGAGAAAAATAAAAGATAGATAACAGAAAGTAGGAAGATGGAACTTTCTCATATGGGGAGATGGAGATGTTGACACCTGTGTGTGCTACCCTCATTCCTTATCTCTTGCTATGTGTTGCTGTTGCCATTTTGCTCTGCAACTCCACTCACTATGGGGCTTGATTCTATTTCACCTCTATGGCGCTGAGTGCTGAGGCACTGTCAGTGTGGCTGGTGGGATTTGCTGCAGGCTGTCTCATGCCTTCCAATGGTTTCCACATTCCAATCCCAGAACTTTTGAACATGCTTCTGTCAATGGCAAAAAAACCTTCAAACCTTACAGATGTGATTAAACAAAGGATCTTGAGGTAGGAAGATCACACTGGATTGTTAGGTAGGTTTCATTTAATCCTAAAGGTCCTTATGAAAGAAATGATATTTGAAGACAGAAGGTGGGAGAGAGTTGAAAATTCTATTGTTAGCTGCGGAGACAGGGAAAGAAGCCTTGAGGCAAGGAATGAGAATGCACAGAGCCTGGGAAGTTGTAAAATCAAAGAAGCAGGTTTCTCTCTTGAGCTTCTGAAAAACCAAACAAACAAAAAACAGCCTTGCTGACATCTTTTTGAATATAACTTTTAAATATAACTTTTTATGGGGAAAATTAGTGTTTAAAAACTGCATGTGTGTAACATATATATCTTGGGAAGTTTGAGCATATGAAACCACCACATACCACTACCACAACCAAGGTATTAAGCATGTCCATCATCATCAGAAAGGCCCTTGTGTTCAGGTAGAGGTGTGTGTGTGTGCGCGTGTGTGCACGTGCACGAGCATGTATACTTAACAAGAGCTCTCTCTTAACTTTATTGAAGAGCAAAATGCCATACTGCTCATTGTAGCCACTTTTGCATAGAGTTAATGCCTGTGAGTTCTTCAGCATTTCCCCAGGAAGATACACAAAGGGCCAATACACATATGAAAAGGAACTCAGCATCACTAAATACTCAGGGGACACAGATGCAATCCACAACCAACAGTCACCTCATGCTTGGTAAGATGGCTAGTATCAAGGTGTTAATTTTTAAACAATGCTTGGATGTAGAGAAATTTGAACCCTTGAACACTGCTGGTGGGTAGAAGGGTATAGCCACAAAGAAAAACAGGTGGAGGTTTCTTAAAAGTTAAAACTGAAACTATACTATGATTCACTAAACGCACTACAAGGGTATATTACTAAAAGAGCTTCAATAAGTATCTCAAACAGATTGTTATAATTATGCATTCATTATAGCATTCTTCACAGTAGTTAAGACTTGGAAACAACTCACATGTCTATCAGCAGATTGATGGCTGAAGAAAATGTGAGACCTGTACAGTAGAATATTACTCAGCCTTAAAAGAAGGAAATTCTACCATATGAGACAACTCAAGTCTTCAGCATATCATGCTACCAAATCCCAAGACAACTCCCTATCCCATGGCTTCACTATATGTGGTTAATGAAATATTCAAGTATACAGAAACACAGAGAAATGGTAGGTGCCATTGACTGGACAGACGAGGAACTGTGGAATGTTCTTAGTATGTGTTGATTGAGTTCTTGTTACGCAGTCTGCCTAGCTCTGGGTTTTAACCTAAGGAAGCTGATTGGAGTCATCTGGGCCCCAGAACTGTAACAGCATAACTGGTTTCAAAATGTCCTGTCTATGGTGCTCTGTTATAGCATCCACAGGAAACCAGCTCAGTGTGTAGCAGATTGATGGTGCTCCTTCTGCTGCTCCACCTGGGCCAGCACAGCTCCATCCTGGTCTGGTCTGCCGCTGGAGGGATTCTTAGAGAGAAGGCCCTCAAATTATCTCACTTGGAGGATCTCAGTGTGGACACTGAGAGTGCGCCACTGAATAGTCAGAAAAATGAGGAATAGAAATTTGAACCATGGCACCCACAAGAACAGTCAGAACATGCTGGGAGGTGAAAGGGTCATGGGCAACATTTTTAGAAGAAAGTGATTTCTATAGAAGTAGACTTTTATGTCCAGTGGAATTATTAATGTAACCTTGGAAGACAGGTATTTTCAATCCTACATTGTGTATAATATTGTATGATCCTTGAACCTTCATGAAGTTGTTGCTGAAGGTGATGCTTTTCTAGCCGCAGAAGAAAACAGGAAGCAGGAGGCATGGGATCCAGG
Organism: Octomys mimax; assembly: GCA_002564305.1. Taxonomy (NCBI): domain Eukaryota; kingdom Metazoa; phylum Chordata; class Mammalia; order Rodentia; family Octodontidae; genus Octomys; species Octomys mimax. The sequence goes on along the minus strand of NDGM011178655.1, from coordinate 7,308 downwards.
GGATGGAGAGCACAAGTGTGGCACAGACACTGAGTGGCTGCGGAGCATAGGCGCAGGGAGTAGTCAGCTGGCCCGGATGTCATTGGTGATCACAAGACAGTGGCTCCAGGAAGAGGTGAGGGGCAGGCTGGCTGGCAATGGTGACTGCCCTGAACTGAGACTGGCATTTGGGTCACAAGACCTGGCTATGAATTATTGTAGCAAGGCAGGAGTCTCACAGTGCTGAGAATAAGATCACACTAACTCTGGGGGTTGATAGAATGTGGGAAGATAGGAAACATGATGAATGCTATCACAATGGCTCAATTACTTAAATAATTAAAAATATAAATATCACATATTAATGTAACTCAAGTGAATGCTGCAGTTCCATTGGGGAGGTTGGGTGGAGATGTGCATGAAAGGAGTTAAAGAGTCCATAGATGATGTCTAAAACTGATGACCAAGAGCTAAAAGTATACATATTTGCTTAGAAATGTGAAAGTAAATATCAGAAGAAATAGGCAAAGCAATGCCAGGCGTTTGGCAATTCTAAGTAGGAGCGTAGACAGCCTCTGCCTCTGTTGTTGGTAGTGGTAGTAACTTGGTAGGATATTTGGCTTTTGATTATGTCCACAAGAACCTTTTATAAAGCCACAAAATAGATTTTAAAACTTTACAGCCTCTAGTTTACTCTCATTTTGGAAATCATAGCTCGGTGCCTAGCAAGGTCTTGAGTTGGATCCCTGGCGCGCGCGCGCACACACACACACACACACACACACACACAAATCAGAAAAAATGTGATCCTGTGTATAAGGAAAATATAATTTCCTGATGATATAGTAAAAAGGGACCTACAGATGGAGCTTCTCTGCTGTGTCCCTCCTCTCCCAAGGAGGAACTTGCTCTAGCTGCTGGCTAAAGCCACTCTTCACTCAGATGTCCTGCTTCCTGATTCTGCAGTCACGCACTGTGGAGAGAGATATGCAGCACCCATATCTTTGAATTTTTTCAATTAACAGAAAACGTTAAAATCATAGTCTGTCACTTAATTAGCACAACAAGTGATTGGATTTCTAACATTAGACAGATGTGAAATGCTCACAAAGCAAGGCAGACAGGCTAATGCCCAAGCCTGTTCAAAAGGAGAAGTTTGATTGGCTAGTGAATCCAACCTCAGCAGAAATCCTGCAGCCATTCCTTTCCTGTTGGCGATGCCCAGGGCCTATACAAGGCAGGTTCGTACAGCTTCTGGGCTCTGCAGATCTAATATAACTAACAGGAAGCTAAACCAGAAGCTGAAACTCAATAAAATATTGCCTTTTTTCTTTTGAAATCTGGAAAACAAATTTTCTTTCATAGTTACTTGTCCTCAGGCTTTAAACCAATCATGAAGGACTCAGCATTAAAGCTGGAGTAGACTTCATGTAGACTGTCCCATCACACAGGGCCAGAGCCTGGCATGCTCAGCATTGTACCCTGGCTCACAGACACATAGGCTGGTAGTGGGGTCAGGGCCTGGCTCACCTGCTCTTCAGTGTCTGTTTGATAGTGCTGATATTTTCTAAAGTACTCAGGATGAGCCTATTATTCAAATTAAAGCAAAAGCAAATTGGGAGAAGCTAAGCAAACATAAAAATGGTAGGAAAAGCTTCAACTGCAAGTTCTTGGCGGTTCTTTCAGCAAATGGAACCCAGAAGGCACAACCAGAGCTTTACATCATTCACTGTGTTGTGCCAGCATTTTAATTTGGCTGGAATAAAAGAATATTCCCTGTAATCAAACACCCTGCCTAGGATACTGGGCTATAATAAATTAATGAAGTAAGTTTCTCCTCTCTATTAGATTATCAGTGGCTACCATTTTCTAAGACAGAGATAATAAAATACCGTGCCCTAAAATGCGCTATCAGCAAGTGTTTCTTTATTGCCAAGTAATTATTAATGCTGGAAGGGAAATATGCTTGGTCAGCTTCGGCAACACAGTCAGAAACCTCAGGCCTTCGAAGTCTCTGCAGTGCCCAGGCCCGCTTTACCACATGGACTCCCTCATTCTGCTTCCTTTTCCTGTTGCCATCTGTAGTGAGACAGTGCTAGACTCAGAGAAGTGTGAAGGGCTCCTAGGACTTGTAGACCATTATTTGGGAGAGAGAGCAAAGAAAATTGCCTGAAAGGAATCATGATGCTACTGCTGCTGAAAAATTAACCAAAAATGATTGCAGGACTATTTACACTTTCTCAGAAGTTGTAGGGCTCTCATCTGGCCTGTTTGTGAGTCACTGCCTCATGCCTTCCAAATGAAAGCATGAAGACTTACATGCTCATTGCTGCTTCTCTGGGTCCTTCACAGAATCAGTGTCTATGGCCATGGTCAACAGGTTCCATCAATTTGTGAGTTAGAAAGATGGAAAATAGCCTGCAGGCTGTGCCTTGAGGAGAACCCAGGATCCTCAGCCCAGAGAATAAACCAGTCTTTCAGTGCTGTAATTCTGCCCCTCAGCTCCACACAGATGAAGGCTAGTGCAGGATGTTGGCTTTATTCCACCCACACTTTAGTTTGAAAGTCCTGCATCCCAGGAAACCCTCAGTTCCAGGCAAGCAGGAACAGCTGTTGCCCCATGCCAATGGTTTTATTTTCTTAAAGATGTGCTTGTTAAGATATCTAAGCAATTGTGGGATTGCAATAAGATAATATACTGACATAAAATAAAAGCACATGCTCGAATCTTAGAGATGGCCGTTTGCTTCCATGGTCCTCTCATGCTTGGCAGGTCATCTTGCACATGTTTTTGACTTTGAAAAGCATGCCACTTTACTTTTTATTTGCAACTAAATGTTTTACCAGAAGCCAGGTGGGAGGAATGTTGTGCAGAATGAATCAGCGTCCAAAGAGATAGGCAAAAGGAAAGCAAACCTAAAGTGACCGTGCTCTATTCTTACACAGTTTCTGTGAATTTCAGGGACCATTGTACTCCTTTGTGTTCAGCTCAACAAAAAGAGTGATAAGATAAGGGCGAAACACTTTGAATTGAAAAACATGGAATCTAAGATATTTTTAGCTGAATAAGAAAAGGATTGCTTGTAATCATATTGTTGAAGATTTATTAAATCATTGATCATATTGAAGATTTATTAAAAATTATCTTTTAGCTTATTTTCAAATCACAATTTTTTAAGAAAGAGCCCTTTGTACACAATCATCAGCACATGACTCAAAAGCTTTCCTGTTTACTTACAGTTTAAAAGGACATGCTATTCTTCTCCACGGAGCTAACATGGCACCATGGCTTATTAAGACAAGCATGTAATTTGAGTGGTACAAACCTGAGTTCCAGTCTTAGCTTGACCATCTAGCAATATAATTTTTAACTAGCCTTTAAACTTCCCAGAGCTTGCAAGTTTTCATATGTAAATTGAAGGGTTTCAATAACAGGGGTTGCAAGCACTGCTTTTGTTCTGTGCACCTATAGGGACCAAGAAGCAAGGGAAAGGAGCCTGGATCATTTGTCTCATGTGTCAGGAAAACACTGGACATTCAGAGGTGGAAGGGAGTATGTATGTGACCTCTGCATATCCTTTAAATGATAACTGTGCAAAAGAAAAAGAGAGATCCAAGCAAATATATGCATGTGCATTTACACATACACACACATATGCACACACACATACACACACACACACACACACACACACAGAGTCTCTGTCTATCTCTGACCACTTGGTGGTCCACCTCCCCACATCCATGGGATGTGCTCATATGCAGCACATGTGAGATGCTCTGCAAAGCTCCTGGGGCCTCTATATGATTGACTGAAGTTTGTATGAACTACAGTTCCACGTTGGCACTTGTCCATAAACCAATAAAACAATTTCCTAGAACATTTTAAAAGTCAGAATATTATGAATATGAGATGCCTATAGAATATATCAAAAGACATTTTTAGCTTCTCACTCTCTTTAATACTTAGACAATTGAATCTATAGATTTAAAAAATAAAAAACAGTTTATCCACCCAGGAAAACAAAAAGCTCGCTTGGGTTCACCATGTGCCCTGGCAGGCCTGCTAGTGCTGTGTGGCCCATGGCAGCCATATTTTCAGTTTTAATCTAGCATAGTGTAAAAACAATCACAATTAACTTTAGATTGACTTTCTTTTAAGAGATCTATGAGAGATTTGTCACAGTTTCACAGACCCAGGACAGCTGTAAAATAGAGAGGTCAAGAGATAGTCTTTGGAGTCTCATGGTACAGAATTCAAATCTCAGCCTACACCCTTATGGGCCATGAGGGTTCCCACATAAAATGAGGTTAATTCTGTTTACCTAATGCTTGTAATAGTGACTAACAGCCTGGTATATGAATGCTCCAGGCACAGTCTCCTGAGTTAAGTGTTTCATACGTGGAAGCCATTATGACAGGCAGGATTTGGGGGATTTTATTGAATAATTATTCAATGCCAAGCATTGTTGATAGCACTTCACAGGATTTAACTCTACAACCTCCCAAGAATCATATGAGCTAAACATCATGGTCATCACAGTTTTATAAATGATATGATGGAGGGAAAGACAAATTATTTGCTCAATTTCCTTGCATAAAAATTTATATTTGATAATCTTAAATATTTCAAAATCCATTGCATTTTGTAGTCTCCAGCTTTGTGCAATCCAGCTTTGTGCTATTCAAGCCAGAGGTAGAATAGCAGTTTATAAGCAATGAGGCCAGTACTGTGTCCAAACATGGGACGACTAGATATCTGTTGCTTTACCTCATGTTTCTGGAGTCCTTGTAATTCTAGGAGTAGAAAGATTTGTGTAGAGAAATGTACTTCCACTGTTCATAAGTCAAAACAGTTCGCAAGTGGCAAATCCTTCTTTGGTAAATTGGCACACGACAACAGTATGTTCTGTGAGGAAACCCATAGCTGTAAGCCTTAATGTCGACATGGTGAAAATTAAGGCAGACAGCTGGGAACTCAGGGTGGAAACTCTATCATTTATTAGTGTTCACAGAGCACCCACAGAATGCAATATATTTTGAAGCATTTCAGGACATCAAAATAGTCTACAAGAAAAATTTATAATCATTAACTCATTAATGCCTATTAGAAGTTCAGCTAAAGAATACTATTGTTTTTTGTTTGTTTTGTGTGCTTTGTATTTTTTGAGAGCTGAATAAGACCAATAATTAAATTTGTCTTGTAAATCTCAGAAGTGCCCAGGACAATGTCTGATGATAAGCTGATATTCTCCAAAGGCAAAGTCAACTCTGTGCTTTTTCACTAATGCAGTCATTAATTATTGTAGTCTGGAGACTGTGTGGGTCTGCTCTGGAAGCTTTCCTGAGGCTTTGGAATTGGAAAACACGTGGCTGGAGCTCCAGGAAAGTAGCGGAGGGTGAGGTCATGGTTTTGGATAGTCGGCTCATTTTGCCTTTTAAAGCAAGCACTCTGCCGATGGGGTTAGTTTAGAGATGGCCAGATGGGGAAGTGGCATCCAACCCACAACTGCATCATGCTGGTGAACAGTGCCTTTGTCAACCATATTCAGACCATTTCTGCTAAACGTCTCCATCCTGGGCCTTATTTTAAAATTTTAAATTCTATTTTAAACCATATATTTCTATCTTCTTTTAACTGTTCTTTCAGTCTTACTTGAACATATACATATAATTCCTTGATTCTTTTCTTTTTCCAATTTATCAGTCTTATAACGTATTTTTACTCACTAAACAAAGCGGGCTCTATGGCTGACCCTGCAGCATCTGCTCAGCAGATCTCTGTTTTTCCCTGTGCCGATGCAACCATTGAGCATCTCCTCGCCCACTGACCATCTGCTTGTGTCAGATCTGGAGGGCCCACCTTACCACATGGGAAGGTAGACTCAGGTGTGAGCCCTCAGTCAGAACCACTCCCACAAGTCATGTTCTAGGGAAGTTATCTGGTGATGACACTTGCCTCAGTTTCCAAAATTGACCTGTCCACATCAAACTGAGATTGTAAATCTTCTCCACTTCTAATGTTCATGTTGATTAGATCTGACAGTCACTTCTAGATTAGACTTGTGTCATGCCTACTACGCGTGCCTGCTTTACCCTGTTTCTATTTTTTCTGGTTAGATTTGTATGTCCCACTCAAGGGCTCTCAAAATCTAAACTTAGCCCACTTATGTTTTTTGGCATCTCCATCTTGATTCACTGCCTAAAGTCAGCTTGTCATACTAAGTTATAATAGCATGGGATTGCAGGTTGATCAGCACTCTAAGGAAAATGAAATAATCATGAGATTTGGTGCCATATAATTGGTGGCCATCTATTTGACATGGAATCAAGGCAAGCTAGGAAATGTTGGAGGTAGGAAATTGCCTATGATTCATCCAGTCCTATGACTGAAAATATGCTAGGTTGTTTTCCTGTACTTAGTGGAGTGACAGGTGTGAAGTCAGTCTCCCAATAGTCAACTGGACAGAAGATTGGGCAAAGGGTGATTTAATTCCATGATAAATATGGAAAAGATGGGCTACTTCAGCTGCTGGGTCCTTGTTTTGTGTTGATGATATGATCACCAACATTGGTTCTTATGAGGATGTGGGTTTGGGGACCATCTTGTAGTACTTTGTGCTTAAGTTTCTATATATTTTGTTATTGAAAAGAATGATAGAACTTCTAACTGTGGCTTCTGTTTTAATGAGAAGCACACAACATAGTTTTGTTTTCAATCCTAGAAACTGATAGCTCCAGGTCACTGCTCCTCTTCTACCACGACTACAGCCAGGTCTCCATGACCCAAGCTCATCTGTAGTCTCACTAACCAAAAACTAAGCTCACTAACTTTTTTGTTATATAATCTGACACAAGTTACTTCTTGTGCCAGATGACATCATTTAGCTTCCAAATGGGGAAGCCTGGGTTTCCCACAGGAGCCAGGAGGATGGAGAGGGGTGCAGAGTGTGACTCTCAAGCATGCAGAGTGAAATGAATACAAGCCATTGTTAATTTTTAAATTCTTAAATCAGATCTCTAAGTTTCAGTGCATTTTAGCACAAAACATTACATTATGACATACTTTGCTGAAGTGTAATTGTCTCTAGGGAGAGGACAGGCCACACAATGCTCAGCCTCTTCCCACCTGATGCATGTGGCGCTCTGCCTTAGTAAAGGTGGAGACTGCACAGTATGGCCTCCCCTCTCCACCGCCTGTCCAGCTGCTCAGTGCAGTGACCCAGTGTGGTCCTGAGGGCATCACCCTGCCTCAGCTGCAGAGTGTGGTCTGTTCCTCCTGTTCCATCTGTGGCAGCAATCACTTGTGGTCATCCCTGAGAGATGTGC
>NDGM011178652.1:0-16118 GCA_002564305.1 Octomys mimax | reverse complement strand
ATATATATATATATATATATATATATATATATATCTAGAGAGAGAGAGAGAGAGTTTATTACTTTTAAATTTATATGTCTATTAGTTACATTTGCTTCAGAATGTTATGTTAGGGTTGGCCAGACAGCTCAGTGGACTAAAGCACCTGCTTAGGCAGGTGGAGGGACTGGGGTTTGATCCACAGCAGGCCGAGCCAGCCCCACCTCTGGTACACAATGGGATAGTGAATGAGACTGTGTGTGGTGGTACATGCTTGTTAATCCCAGCGCTTAGGAGGTTGAAAACAGGAGGACCACTATGAGTCTATCTGCATAGTGAGACCCTGTAGATCCTGTACTAAGTACATAAAAAATAAGTTAATTTAAAGTTATGTTCAGAGCCAGGGATATAGCCCAGTGAACAAGTGTCTTCCCGACAAGCACAATGTCTTGAATTCAATTTTTGGTACCTCCCCCGCAAGAAAATACTGTTTTTCCTCTCCTCACTCCTGTGTGTTCCTGCATTATGTTTCCATTATCCATTTAGCTTTCCTGTATTTTCAGTAACCTTGATCAAATCTTCCGAAGTTATGCTATCATTTTAATGTTATAGAACTTATTTTCTTTAGCCCTTGTATTATGATTTTATCATAAAGGGAACATAACTGCACTTCAGAAAGTGCACACTAATTCATTGTTATGAGTAAAAAGCAGATAAATGTATTTACTTAGAAGTTACAGCTAACTGAATATTGTTTATAATTTGCTTCATTTTAAATTTTTACTTTCTTATTTTGAATCTTATTATTAAAATAATAATCTATTGATATGACTTTAACATTTTTATTTAATAATGCAAATAACTCTAAGTTATTGACTTCCTGTCCCGCTGGTTTTATAGTTGTTTTCCTGGGAGCCTTTTTCATTGCACACTGGGGTCAGCCTTTAATTTCATTATCTTCCTTTGGATCTTCCTGATCTTTACGTCTTCCAAACATATTTTATAATCTCAAAAACAGACTGGATCCTGTTATCTTGTCAAATATGTTTGTTTTATTCTCATACTAATTGAAATGCAGAGTATTTAAGAAGGATATTTTCCTCAGAAAGCATTGCTTTTTCTAAAAATCACTGATAATAATCCCATAAAAAGCTAATAAGCTTTTTTTTTCCTCTTTAGGCTACATTGCTCAAACCAGGGCGTGACATAAATAATTCACTCTAAATAGTTAATTTGGATGCATTTTTAAAAAAATTATTTACTACAAAGTCTACAGGGTCTCATTACACAGATCACACTCATAGTGATCCTCCTGTTTTTAGCCTCCCAAGTGCTGGAATCACAGGCACATGCCACCACGCCCAGACTTAATTGCCATCTCAGCATGCCTTGGGGTTGGAGCCGGCATGGCTTGCTGGGGATCAAACCTCAGTCCCTACATCTGCCTAAGCAGGCGCTTTAGTGCACTGAGCTATCAGGCCAGTCTTTGGTTGCATTCTTGAAGGATAGAAGAAAGTGGCTTAATAAGAAAAACAGATAACAGAGCTGTTGTTATCAGGTGAGAGACCATAGTAGGCAGTGCTAGCAGTTTGTGTGTCTGTGTGCTCCTGTGAGTCTCTGAGAGTTAGTGTGGGTGATGTGCTTCAGAGGATTTCTACCTGAAGAATGAAGGCATAGGGACATGTACAGTCTAATATTCTATTTTTTCTTGGCCTGATCCTGGTTGCAGCATTTATTGAATGTGGCACAGAATGCAGAATGCCTTGGCATGAGCTCAGAAGATGCCAACACAAAGAAACACAGATGCTACCAGGTGGCAGTTGGATCTGTGGCTATTTATTGCACTGGCAGGGTAAGGGCAAGAACAAGACATGAAACTTCAGCTGCATATTAAATCTCATTTATTTGGACATAGTCTGTTACCTTGCAAATGTTTTCCCTCTGAGACAAATTGTATAGTACTATTCATTGAATTATAAAATTTCAAGTTGGGGCCTGGGAGATGGCTCAGTGGAATAAGTACTTCCCTGGCAAGTGCAAGGGCCTGAGTTCAATCCTCAGTTCCGGAAAAAAAAAATCAAGATAATGTATCTGTACATTTGGGAATCATTTGTCACTTGAAAGCCCAGAGTTCTGAACTGTTTTTGTCTTTTCTTTTTTCTTTTTTTGCAGCACCAGGGATTGAACTCAGGACCCTGCGCTTGCAGGGAAGTGCTTACTCTACTGAGCTATCTCCCTGGGCCAAAGTTCCTAATTTTTGTGCAAATATACTTTTGTGATACATTGCAAAATTTATTTTCTTTATTTCATTTTTTATATTAGAATAATACTCTGCTTTATTCATGATCAAGTGTACACAATTTCATAATAAAACAAATTAATAAGCAAGACTAATATTTGCTATGGTGCATGAATGGTTACTTATGAAATAATTACACATAATGCACACATGCTTCATTTCATTATTGCAATGATTTTATTTTTTTATTTCACTATAATTTTACACTTTATGAAACTGCTACAGCACTGATATTGGTATGTTCTCTACACTTTCTCGTGTCATGTTCATACTGATGTTTTTGGAGACAATTCTGTTTTTATCACATTTTCAAATAAAGCTGTTGCTTTGTATGATTTTTTCACATACTTGTGGGATGAAATATTCCAGAGACATGTAAAATAATTTTCTGATTCTCTCCTTCATCCCTTTCATCTCCCTCCCATGTGCCCTTATTAGTAAATTTTCTTTATATGGATTTTTCTTCACAGTGGAACCTGCTGCTAGAGAATTCCTGACTTACTCAGAGACTGCACAGTCACTTTCTCCCTTCCAATAACCACTATGTTTTTGGATAATGATTCCAAATACTGTTTGAGATAAGCATCACAGTACGTTGTTCTTCATTTTGATTTTGTGTATTTATCTTGTGTTTATAATATTTGAAATTTTATTACAAAATAATTCATCAGTTTTAGCCAAAATTAACTCACTTTGAAGTTAATCAAGTGAAAACGTAAGTGTTAAAATTAGGTGATTCTGTCTGTGTAATTCTAACAACACTTTCAAAAACAATAATTGATATCTATAGACAAATAGTGTTTTTCTTGTTACAAATGTTGTATACTCTTATTAGAATATTTAAATTATAGAAATATATGAAGCAGTGTAAAAACCTGTATCACAAAAACATCAAATGAAATTTTAATTGCACATATTCTCTATATTTCATATATATAAATTTAAACAATATATTCCATTCTAAAGTACTTTATGTATATTCTACTCATTATTATAATGTGATGAATTTTATTTTAATGGATTTAGTACAGGGCCTATAGGGTGTCACTGCACAGATTGGACTTGTAGTGATCCTCTTGTTTTCAGCCTCCCGGGCATTGGGATTGTAGATGCACACTACCACACCCAGTCTTAATCTCGGTCTCAGTGCGTCCCGGGAGGGTGTGCTGGCACAGCACGCTATGGATCGAACCTCGGTCCCTGTGATGTGTGATGAATGTTGAAGAGGTCAGCATATACAATTCTGAATAAAGTTTGCTTTTTATTTATATATTTATATGGATGTATGTGTTTTCAAATCTTTATCAATATTTTCTGTTTGCTCTTACAACTTTAATATACATATTTTGGAATATGCCAATTTTTAGGATTTTTCACTTCCAATATTTGTTTTACACTATATTTTAAAAAATGAGACAAAATCAATAATACCAAGACCCACTCTTCATAATGTTTACAGAAATATTTCAGACCAAATAACAAAACATACCTAAAGCTGGGATTCAAACCAAGTATCCAGATTATTTTTTAAGTTTTGAAAATATACGCCAAATAGTATGTAATTTAAAAACCAGATAATCTTAATGGTTTAACATATAGTTTTGGAAGATCTTGCTATTTTTAAAAGAAGAGTTATAGAATAGGTTAATCCACAGATTAAATACAGTGTAAATTTTATTAAGTACTGGTACTAATATACCTAGTTTAATTTAAAAATTAAACATTGTTTTTATATTAGTCAATTTCTAAAAATACAAATTTCTAATCTACTTTTATTAAAAGTTTAGTCTGCTATTTAATATTAGTACCATCATTCAATATCTTTATTACTACTTTTCAAATTATGTCTATGACTTTGGTAATAAAAGAAAAAGAAATAACCAAGAGATTTTGATTCTGAATATTTACATTGACCAGAATAGACCAGGTAGAAGTGCTTCTAAGATAACAAGTAGGAACAAAGGAAATTATGTTACTTTAAAAGAAATAGATTAGGGGCTTCAGAGATAGCTCAGCTCTCTAAGCACCTGCGTAAGGAAGCACAAGGACCCAGGTTTGATTCCCAGTACTTCATGCCATGCCAGCCCCAACCCAGGTGTATCAAGCCGGCCATTGTGGTGGCCCAGGCCTGAAATCCCAGCACTGGGGATGCTGAATACAGGAGGATCACTCTGAGTCTGAACTTCACAGTGAGACTCTGTATCAAATACACAAAAAAAGAAACAGATTAAAGGAGATTTAATTTATTTTTTCAAAAGTAATTAAAGAATACAATTTTCAAAGAAAATTCAAATATATATATTTATAAATGTCTGTTCAACCTGAGCAATTTTCTGTGTATACTTGGTGTTAGTGAAGTGTAATTGCAGTATAAATGAAAACTTTAGATTCAATTTGTACACGATTTCTTTTATATTGTGAAATAAATTTCTTTTATGCTGTGAAATACTGTATAATAATGTATGATCTTTTATACATGATTTAGGAATAGAGAGTTTAGATATGAAACAATGACAAAAATGTGTCACATGTGGGTACTGTTTGAAAGTATGAAAATGTATAGACTAATAGTTCAGCAGCATAAGTGCTTACCTGGCAAGCATGAGGTGTTTAGTTTGATACCTGATGCAAAATAAATAAATATGGCAATTAAAAATTCTCTAAAAGAGTATAGGCTATAATGTTAGTGAATTTGTAAGATGTAAATAATATTTCTTGAATCTCTCAGTGAAGTCTGTGAAGGAATTTGAGGAATATTCAGACACATAACAACTCACGGTATTATTTAAAATAGCAGAATCCCCAAACTGCCAAAAACAAAAACAATATGGTTAAATACCAAATATAGTCATAGGAAAATTGAATCTTAATAAAAATTATTTGACTAAAACATATTGTGGGATGAAATTAATGTTTTACTTAACTAAAATACAAAAAGACACTTTACAGGAATAAGATACAAAATTAAAAATATGAGAATCAAATGACTCAGTAAAACTGGAAGACATAAAACTCTAAATAAGTCAGGAAATTAACTGGTAATACCAATTTTAATTCAAGCCTAGATACCTGTTAATTTAGTCAGGAAGAAATAAATGATAAAATATTGATTCCTGAGACTAAACTTATATACATTTTTGATAGATTATTTTTATATCCTGTTCCATATTCTCAATCATGATGCACGTGAGTTATAATGTATCAAATGTGTACAGGCATGTTATAAATTTATCTTTCCTGTAGTTACACAAGGACTTTGTAATGGATTATGACAAATGAATTTAAATCAAAGAAAACTTATCTGGGTGATCATAAGTTTAATAATGGGACATAAGAACCTATCTACCTGACTAGCACAATTTACACATGTCAAGAATTGAATCTCAGCCAGGCATAGTGGCACATTCCTGTAATCTTAGCATCTGGAGGCTGAGACAGGAAGATAGCAGTGAGTTCAAGGCCAGCCTGGGCTACATCAAAAGACCCTTTCTCATAAAAAAGTGCCCCCAAAAGTTAATAAAACACAAAACAAAGAATTGAATCTCTGTTAGCTTGCCTTAACTGTGCCCAAATGGTGGAGTCCTCAGTATGACAGTATTGACACTGCTTTAAATTTAGTACCATTGTAGATTCTCCAGAATGCAAAGTTAGAAGGCTTAATTAAACAACATACAGCAATATAAAACAGCTAATCATGCTCCAGCACACAATTTTTAAAATTGTATTTTATGTGCCATATAAATGTTTAAGAAAGTAAAGACCTTGCGTTAACATATATCTGCTTAGATAATTATTATCCCGACTATTTTGACTAATTAGCTGGCGATTTCTTCCATCACACCACAGCTATGGGCCAATGTAATGCACAAATACAGCCGAGTCAGTCATTTTGGTCACTGGGCTGAAATACTGGACATAACCAACCTAGAGGAGAAAAAGGGGTTTTGCTTCATTGTTCCCACTGTTTCACGCCCTATTCCGCTGACTTCGTGGGGGAAATGAAAAGCTGTTCACTTCATGGCTGGCAGACATCAGAGAAAGCAAGGAGAACCTCGAAAGGAAGGTTCTGGGGTCACTGCTGAAAGAAAGGCCTGCAGCGAGCAACTTTCTAACGGGACCAAAAGGTCTAATAACCTACTCAATTATAATGGACGCCAAAGAATTAACTCACGGAGGAGGCTAGCTCTGTTATGATGAAAGCACCTGTTAAACATCGCCTCTGTATTTTTCTGTATTAGGGCTCAACATTTCAATCCAGGAGTCCTTATCGGATGCATCATATTTAAATAATACTAACAACAGAAGGAATTCTTAACTGTTCTACACAGTTCAGTGTGAACCCTTCCTTACCATGAGTTAACTTACAGGAAGATCACCAAGCCTTATTATAAGTGCAGGGAGGTTATGAAAACTATTCTACCTTGTGGAAATGCACAGTTTTTAAAAATTGCTTTTAGTTTTGGCTACTTTGGTCCCCACGTTTAGATCACCAGAGCTGCTCTGGGGTTGCATAATAAAACTGCCAAAGGAAATGTGTAATTAGAGCTGACAGTTATATTTAAGGTACTTGATTTCAGTGGCACTATTATGAGGAAATGGCTTCGGAAACCTAGCATTTTATCTGCTAGAAGTGACTTTAACACATCTAGTCAGTGAGAAGAGAATTTTTCAACTCACCTTAATTGGTCTTTTACAAGCATACTTAGGGCCAGCCAGCCAGCTCAGTGGACTAAAGTGCCTGCAAACAAGAACAGGGGCGGGGGTTCGATCCCCGAGCCTGCTGTGCCACCCCTGGGGGGTGCTGCGAGGGCAACTGAGACGGGGTGTGGTGGTGCATGCATGTAATCGCAGCTCTTGGGAGGCTGGAAACAGGCAAATCACTACGAGTCTGACCTAGTAGCGACACCCTGAACACCCTATAGAATTTGCCTAAATATTCAAAACAATAAAAAATAAAAAAATAAAAAACATACGTATAGGAAACTGATTTCACTACTTACAGTATATATAAGGGTAAAATTAAAACACTATTAATTATGAAATAATAAAATGTCTTTAGTAATTTATCTCAATAATTGTCTTCTTTTAACTAGAAATTTAAAAAGTATTAATATGAACCAGATATTTAGAAGTTATTCTTAAGAAAAGTTTCCATGAAGTACCTGAGTCACCTTTTAATGCTCATATAAGCAGAGTGCTACATTGCCATTAAACTTAGGTGAGATTTTGTGATTCACTGTACATGTGAGATCATTTCTTAGACTATATGTTGTTGTGTCTAATGTTCTTAAAACATATATTTTGTCAATAAAAAATAACTCAACTAGTGAAATTATGAAATTAACTAATTGTAAAAATATACAATTTATTCATGTATTTACCATATATTATAATATAATAATGGGTTAAAATTACCATATATAAAAACTGAGTTTACCATTCATTCCACAATCAGATAATTTGAATAGACACAATGAATAAAAATAGAATATCTTATTTCTCTGAGAAGAATCCCAACATGAATCAATCATTTATGTGGTTAATTTTCAGATGGCAAATCTAAATGGGGCAAAAGATAATTTCACACTTATGTACAAGTAAATACAATATATTATATATGCACAAATACTTTACACACACTCAAGAGCAATTGTATATGCACATAAATGAAAACACTAATTGTGTAAGTCTATATATAATTTGCAAATTAGAAAGACATTTTGAAAAAGGGATTACTAAAGAAATGATGTTTGGTTTTACATTCTAAATTAAGACCAGTAGTTAATTATTACATTCATTGCAACTCTGGAAAGGTCATTTAAAAAAAATTCTTGGCACCTTAAAATGTTAGTGCATGCACACATTCACGCATACACACGCGTGTGTGCACGCACACACACACACACGGGATGTGACAGTTATTTGGTTCTAAAAGCTGTTTGGATGTTTACTATCATTTGTTTCATTTGAATTCTTCTGAAAGCATTCTACCTACAGCTTGGAAAATTACAGTTTAAGTAAGAATGGTTCTTTCTTTGTTCTGTCCTTTCAAAGTAAAATTGGAAATCACAATTCTGATTTCCCTTTTTCTCTGATTCTTACATGCAAGAATCATCAGTTATGAATTCCAGTTTCACATGGAAGCACATCTATTTAAAACAGCAGTGTGTACAGAATTGAAAACGTCTTCTGTGTTCTTCCCTTTGACCTGAACAGTGCTAGAGGCATTTTTGTTGTTCTTTTTAATAATATTAAACCTCAGTCTTCTTATATGTCATCAAATGAGAACACATCAAGAGTCTAAAATCTCTTTAAAGCGTGCCTTTTTTCCTACTGTTCTTCTAATTTTGCACATTATAACCTTAATTCTCCAATCTACAGGTTTATACAAGGGGTGGGAAGAATTGCAATTCTCACCCCAGTAGGAGTATTGTGTTTCTCTGTAAGCCTCTTCTACCTTCAAGACACCAGGACAATTAAGGAAGCAGTGTGTGTCTCTTGGCAGGGTGAATTACTTGTAGTTTGTGTTATAATGTACCGTAACATGTCATAGATGGTAGGTAGATAGATAGATAGATAGATAGATAGATAGATAGATAAAGGAGCAAGAGAGAGAGAGAGAGAGAGAGAGAGAGAGAGAGAGAGAGATTTTGAACCAGGAAACAATAGCTCAATAACATATCATGACATGTGTAATATATTATTTATAACATGGAACTAGTTATATTTTAATAGGGAAACAGAGATTTTCATTCTCTACAGTTCATGTGGCATCCTGTGGAGATGACTGGAGAAATACCAGTGCAAGTGGAGTATGAGCTCTCTTAAGCCATCTTCTAACATTGACTATTCTCGCAAAGAACAAAGTGCCAGGAAAAATTTAATTTGTATTAAAATTACATGATATTGATCAATTATAGTACACCAAAAGATTTAAAATTCTTAAAGCAACAAAACTGTACACTGGACACATGCCAACATACCAATATTTATTAAGAGCAACATATTAATGAAGTATGTTAGCCCATCATGTTTTCAATAAAGATTTCTTCTTAAATTAATTTTAATGATTCATCACTTACTAGATAAATTTCATAAGAGAAGATGATAATACAGACAACAGTATAAAGTGAGTATCCTTTATCTGAAATATTGGGGACCAGGATTGTCTCATTGATTTTGCAATACTTACATGAACATAAATTAGTTTAGTAAGAAAGGGAACAAGATATTAACTCAAAATTCATTTTCATTTATGTTTCTTATATAAATTTTTACACATAGTCTGAAATTGGTTTTATGCAATCCTTTTAGTACACTTGCATTTTATAGACGAGCACATAAGGCAGATATAGAATATCCCCATTGTAGTCTCATTTGGCACTCAGCATTTGGAGCAGCTTGGAGTTTTGATTTGCAAGCAAGAATTTTTAGCCTACAGTCAATAATGAAAGTTATGCAGTAGGATGTGAAGATTTGAGACAGATAAAATATAGATCATTAATTGACTAATTAAAAAGATATAGCAAGAACTCGGAGATGTAAAGCCATTACCAGCTTGCTGTTCTTCAAATGTATAATGGAGACATAAAGGAGAGTGAAAAAGGGTTTTCCTAAATATATTTTTGTTCAACTTTCAACAAACGGAGTGGAAATTCATTAACTTCATTAGTGAGGAGACCCAAAACATGTAATTAGTGATTTTTAAAAACATTTCCCACAAATTGCTGTCATTTGTGTTAGTGCAATGCACACATCTGTGAAGTATATAAACATCTGTGAAGTGCTGTAATTGTTTTTGATAATGGATTCTTTAGAGTTAACATCTGGTAATCTGCAATCCTATAATATCTGATGTAAGGAATTCAAATTCTGATTCCAAATGGATTTCTTTCCCTAACTACCTTCACTATATTTTGAAACTTTTTCTTTGATGATGTAGAGTTCTTTATTTTAAATTCCTTAAATGCTTTCCAATGTTTAGAGCCTTTGGAGTCCTGATTTTGTATTTCAATTTTTGATATATCCATACAATTCTGGGGTTAAAAAGTAATTTTGAATGATGGATCTATTGTGAGAATTGATGTTTCATGTTTATGAAAAAATGACCATACAGAATGATGGTATACTTTGACGTCTAATTTCAATGACATAATAGGGTATATTTATATACACAAGATAGTTGAGATAGTTATATTACTAATTGCTATCAGTTCATTGAAGAAAATTTTGTGCCTATATTGTTTGATCAATTCTTCATTCCTGTATCTTGAATTATGAACAACTACTTTGAAGACAAAAATATATGAAGTATTAAGCATTGTTACTTTCCTACAGTGTTTACAGCATTGTATTCTGTGTTTATTTTTCCTTTCTTTAAGCTGAAAATATAAAAAATAAGGTTTAATGCACAAGCTAATAAATACTTGGCATTAACACTTTAAGCAATTTTGAGTTCTAGCATCATTTGTACTTTGAAAAGTCACAAATCTTGAGATGAAGTATACTTGCTTTGTCGTGCTGCTAATTTTTATTTCAAATTTGATGCTGACCCAATTATGCTCACTTCCTCTTCTTGGCTTATAGTGAAATTAATTCTTATGAATGTAAATTTTACATCAATATCAGATGTGCAGTAAGAGTCAGCTGTCAATAGCTCCTTTTGTTACCATATCTAGCAGTAAGGGCTGAAACGTGGGACAGAAATGCTATGTTTCCAGAATTCCAATAACATAAATATGAGTTTAAAAACATTTTGGAATTGCAATCAGTTAAAATCTAGTGAATATAAAAAATCTGTTCATTTTATTTATAACTAATTAACATTGAAATATTCATATTAAAATAGATAAATGAATATATATTTTATTCCATTAAGCTATTACAGATATCATCTTAGGAAAAATACACATGTTTGTGGTGTTTTGATTCTGCATGAAAGTATTTATATTCTTGCAATGTCAATACCTCATTATTTTAAGAGGTAAGATAATGCTTACAAAAACTATCAAAATTATAAAGTTGTGCCATATTATAGTCATAATCACATAAATAAACTAGTAGTTGCAACCATTTTTCACAATCAACTATAATTTTTCACTCATATTTTTAGTGTTTATTTGATAAATTTTAACGTGGCAAAAGAAAATATCTAACATAAAGTATAGATTCACTACAACTAATTGGAAAAGCAATAATTTCATCAAAGTGAATTTAAATCAATTCTTCCATTCTAATAAATGTAGTTAATTTCAATTAATTTTTGCCATTAACTGTCTTTCATAGTTAACTTCTTTTTGGAGGACTTAGGCGATTTTAAATTAATGATATGGTTTCAGAGTATATTTATACTAACTGTCAATGGTAGATTCAGAAATGTTCCCTGGAGATTTCTATAGGTACTGTTAAACTAACATTGACAATACTTTTCAAAATTATTACGTATTATTTATATAAATGATCACAACAGAAATCATTATCTTCCTGATATAGAACTATTTCTAATATTAGCAGACACAATTTTTCCACTGTATTTTCATGTGTTTTTCCAGATATCAGGTGAAGAATTAGTTTCTTTGAAGTTCAATAGTTATTTTTAGGTTAGTTTCTCAACACATATAAGCTTTCTCTACTAAAATTCTTTATTTGGATATCAATATTTTATTTGTGATTATAATTATTTTGTGTGTATGGGTGTGAATTCTAAATGTATTTGAATCTTTTATCACTATAAAATTGTAGATTAAACACAAAATAGATTTAGACTTGTGTATAAGATACCGAATAGAAATGCAGTTTTCTAACTGAGAAAAGGAACGTTACTAAGTGCATCAATAGCTTCTGAGCTTTGTTTGGATAAACCAAGTGAAGCAACAGACAAAGCCTTTTGGACCATTATTAAATTTTTATTCTTGTTTTGAAACTCTGCATCATGTATAGTGTTGCTTGCTACTCTGTTTTTGTCTTTGTTTCTGCTATTTTTTAACTCTTTAAAATAAAATAAAATAAAAAAGAAAATTGGAAAATCTTTGGAGACAACAAATGAAGTAGCAACCCAACTGTAACATGGTCTCTTCATTTTTACCATGACTTGGCACAGACGTGTTTCATTTTATTTTACCCCCAGACACTTTCCTTTTATAATTTGGAGATTCTGTATTCAGTAGAAACTTGTGCTCATTTTGTTCCCAGTATCACATTTTAGTGATGATCACAGTATTTCAAATTGTTTGATATTCACTGTACCTCTTTTTTTAATTTTTAATTTAATTTAATTTTATTTTTTGGCGGAAGCAGGGATCAATCTCAGGCCCTTGCGCTTGCCAGGGAATTGCTTATTCCACTAAGCCATCTCCCCGGCCCCTGTACCTCTTTTTTTAAAAAAAGATGTATTTAGTACAGGGTCTACAGGGTCTCACTACATAGGTCAGACTCATAGTGATCCTCCTGTTTTGAGCCTCCCAAGTGCTGGGATTACAGGTGCATGCCACCATGCCCAGTCTCAATTGCTGTCTTAGTATGCCCTGGGGGAAGGGCCAGATGGAAGGCCAGGGATCAAACCCGACCCCTGCATCTGCCTTAGTAGGCTCTTTTATCCACTGAGCTATCTTATCTGGCCGGCCCTCATTATACCTCTTACGGTGATTTGTGATCAGTGGTATTTGACGCTCTATTCATAGTTATTTGGGGTCTCCAAGCCATATCCACCTAAGATGGTAAACTTAACTGACAGGTATTTTGTGTTCTTGCTTTTTCATTTCTATTTCCTACACCATCTTCTTCCTTGTTGGGTGTTATCCCAAGCTCCTCCAATGTGATAGCCACGTTCATCCAGAAAGCCATCATGACAAGGTACTGCAGAAGAATAAATAGCTCAAGAGAACCAGCAACTCTGTAAAACTTCCCAAAGCCTCTTATCTTATTCTTGAGTTCTGCATGTTATTCTGTTGGTAATAATCCTAAACTGAGACTCCCACACCCAGCACCATGCTAGTTCAGTTCAGATGGGTGTAATGAGTTGACCACATGTACTACATGAGATCAAACTTAGGATGGGTAGTTGATGGAAATTTAGAAAAGATAAAGAAACGTGTCTGAAAGAATTTAACATGTATGTCTGCCCAGATTGTTGGATATGATTTACAAAGTGTATTAGTCTTATCTTTAAAGATTGGACCTAATTTCTTTTGTAGACCAAGCTTTATCTGGCTGTTTTCAGGTGGGGGTTACCTTCTAAGTTGAAGTAGTAAAAAGCACAGCCAACAATTCTGAGCTAGAGAGGAATTTGTCCCATTTAAAGGTAAAAGTGAGACTGATGGAGTATTATAAACACTGGGCTAGATGTAATTAATTTTAAGAGCCAGTGGTAACAAGAAAAGGAATAGCCGAGTTATCAAGATTGAGTAGCTTGTGACTAGTTAGAAGGTGGACACACAGAGACTCAGTAGTCTATAGTCACCTCTTATCTGCATGAGAGATTAGCATAAGAAAAATCTATGGGATTTCTGTGTAGGAATCTTTGTGGCGCAGTAAAATAAGGTCAGAGAGTAGGGGACTGGTCATGATTGACTAATGGTGTATAGATACGGCACTTGCCAGGCAAGCGCTTATTCTACTGAGCTATCTCCCCGGGCCCCCTGAGGTGGGTTTGAGGCAGAAAGATATGTAAGGATTTGGGATTACTTCCCATAGAGAATGTGTGGTGTTGGACTTTCTTCAGAGATTAAAGACTGGCCAGATAGTTCAGTGGACTAAATTGCCTGCCTAGGCAAAGCAGAAATGAAGCTTCCCGTTTGTACCTGAGAACAAAGGGATACCTGTACACCAAACTGTAAGGACTGAGGAAATAGAGTGATAAGGGCATGGTGTGAATGTGTGCTGGGGTAATGGCAAGAGATCTACTATCAATTCAGGAGTTCTAAGTCTTGAGAGGTACAGACTGTAACATTTCAGAACAGAACAAAACTAGAGCTTTTCTTAATTGGGAGAGCAACTGCCATTAGAATGTAGAGACAGTTCAGCCACTCAGGACCATCTGGTTTCAATGTTTTGAGAAGTAGCATATAGGTTGTTTTCTTGTGTCAAGACGCTGAGCTAAGAACCCAAATATTGGGAGCCCCTGAAGCTGAAAATTAGTCAAATGTGTGAAAGCAGGACTAGGCCTCAGTGTCTGAAGCAGTAAAACCACCTCAATCATGGGAAAAGCACCTGCTTGGTTAATATCAGCTATTAGTCACTGGGCAACCTTGTGTCACATGATACTAGCTTTCAGAGGTATAAATAATGGCCCCTTCTATTGTTTGGGGGCTGGTCACTTACCAGTCAGGCCATAGGCCACCACCCGACCTAGCTCCTGTCTTTGTGTCTGTCTTGTCCTCATTCCTGTTGCCATTTGTCCCCAGGATACACCAACTGAGTCCTGACACTGGCACCTGGGAAGGACTTTGGTATGGGGTAAGTGGGCAGCAGGAACATTTCCAGATGCATGCAACAGAAGAGGAAAGTGAATTGGTTAGAACCAGTGTTCCCCACAGGTGTGCATTATTACCGGACGATCAGTTGTAAAACATGGGGATGGAGGCTCAATAGGGGCAAAGTGGGTTCACAAGAGCCAAAAATGGGTTCATTAGGGCCAGAGAGATAAATGAGCTTCAAGGAAGAATTAGGTTTGAGAGAGCTTAAACAGGAAAAAGTTACATTGAATTAGCTTCAAGAACTACAAATGTTGGGCTGGAGAGATAGCTTAATGGTCTACAGCATCTGCTTAGGCAAGCTTACACAAATGCTCAAGGACTATGGTTCAATCCCCGGTACAACATGCAATACTGGCCCTGCCAACAGGGTAGGCTGAGCCAGCCACCCATACACACAAAAGGAACTACAGATATTTATATATGTACATAAAAATGTTTGTTGTTTTCTTAGTTGTTGTATTTTTGTTACTTTTTAAGAAACCATAAAGCACTTAACATGGAGAACTCTTTTAAATTCAAGTCCCGAATGAAGCAAGTAGAGTGGAGCTATAGTACAGCAGATAGAATTTGAACCCTCTCAATTTGCTCAATTAAATGAAAAAGGGGAAAAATAAGTTATTTTAAATTGTGAGCAATTGGTTTTAAGCTTTGGGGCAGCATTGCTGCCAGACGGAGGGCCATACTCGGGTTTAGGAAGGGCCCTGTACTCCAGTCCTAGGCAGGTCCAGCTGGGATTTCCCAGCTACTTGCATGACTATATGCCTGATTCAATGGCAGAGATTGGTGTGCACCACCAGCTACAGTCTACATCCCTGGAGATAAGTAGGAGGATTATGGCTATGGCATGCTGTGGCCATGGTGTTGGCTATGTGCCGTGTAGGAATCATAAATCTGTATGCCTTAACATAGTGTTTGTTTTTGAAATCTGTGGAAAAATAGAACAGCAAGAACTCAGAGCCAGAGCAACAGCTGGCACATACAGTGCCTGCACACAGCAGCAGCCATGCTTATAGGGTCATAGCCCCCATATTGCCCTGGCAGTGAAGATATAGGGAAGTAGCCCATTCCCAGTTCTAGCAGCTTACCTAGATCTGATATAGTGGAGTAAAAGTGCCACCCAGATGTTGAGCTCCAACACAAAGAGGTCTCCAGATTTTGCCTGATGCCATTGATGCTGATTATACAGGGAAAGTCAAAGTTATCATTCAGCCTAATCAAAATACTGTTCAAGACCCACCCCCACCCCAGCTCCGGTGAGTATGTGGAGAGCTTCCTGCTAGCCTGCACCGGCGGGACCGCTCCCAGCCAAGGCATAGCGTGGGCCAGACCCTCTCCCACCCCCTTTGGACGCCCCCCACCACTCCGCC
>NDGM011178646.1:0-11684 GCA_002564305.1 Octomys mimax | reverse complement strand
TTTATTTAGCTCACAGTTACTGGAGGTTTCAGTCCATACTCAGCTGGCTCCAAGGCAGACTGGACATGGCAGAGGGCAGTAGTTCATGGTGGCAGAAGGTGGCAAAACAGCAAGAGCAATAGGAGGACTAACAGCAATTCTGGCAACTGAACATGTCTGTCTCTCTGTCTCTCTTATGTTACATTCAGGCTCTCTGCCCCAGGCTGGGTGTAGCACTTACACTCATAATGCCAGCAGTACTCAGACCCATAATCCCAGCCTTGGATCATGAATTAATCACAAACTGTACAACTGCACCTCAATGACTGCATGAGGCTTTGGAGGGACATCTAGACACATACATAACATAACATTCGGCCCCTGGACCTCCTAAGACTCATGCATATCCCTTTATGCAAAAGACATTTTAGTCCATAACTAAGAGTTTCCACAGTCCTAACAGTTTCAGCATTGCTGAAAAGTCCAAGTCCCAAGTCTCCTCCAAGATCTAAGGCAAAGTGTTAGCTGTGAGCCTCTGTACAAAAGAAAAGTTAAACACTTCCAACATTCAAAGACACAAGATGAACATTACTGTTCCAAAAGTTACAAACAACAAAGAACACAAAGCATTGGGACTAACACAAATCCAAAATCTAGCAAGGCAAACATTAAACTGTATAGTTCCAAGAGGAACACCTGAAGCAATCTGTGAAGAGTTGTGAGCTCCATGTGGCTCTGCCTCTATGGCACTCTTTCTAGTAGCTCCTATGGCTTTTCTCTCTAGCTTTGTTCCCTCCTTTCAGTTTCCCTTAGATTATCCATGTTCCTGGCTTTTCTAAACTTTTGGCGTTTCCACTGAATAGGCTTCTCACTCACAGCTTCACACATTGCCCTCTCAGGGGCACACTGCCTGGCCTCCCAGGCCTTCTGAAATTGAGGTGGAAGCCTTCTTAACCTCAGAACTCCTGCATTCTGCATGGGCCTGAAATCAATGCCACATGGATGATGCCAAGGTCTGCTGCCAGCTGGAGCAGTAGCCAGGCTTTCTTTTCTCTTGGCTGTAGGGGTCAAGTGCCTGAATTGCTGAGTCCTCTGACCCTGATTCTGAGGAACAAATCCTCCATGTTGGCACCATTCTGAAACTTGGAGTGGCTGCTGCCATTCTGGACCACAGAGCTCTGTGGCTTTCCCCTCAAGACAAAGTCCCTCACCCTTGTGATTCTGAGGCTACAAAGGGGGGAGGGCTACTGCCTCCTGTGATGCCCTCAGGTCATCCTTTCAATTCTCTTGTTCCTTCTAGGAAATGGAGATCCACTCAGTTTTATCTTTGCATTCTACAGCTTTGTTGGAGTTTCCTTTCTGGCCAAACTCACAACACATTAAATAATGGTGCTAAACTCTTTGCTCTTGATTCTCAACACAAATCTGACTAAAAGCCCCCAACAACAGCCATGCCACTGCCTCAATATTTGACTGCCTTGAGACATCTTTTGCCAGATTAATCAGTCCACTATGCTTAATCTCAGTCTCAGGCAAAGTCTCTGGACATGAACAAAATGCAGACAAACTTTCCGCCAAGCCAGAACATACATCGTCTGGAATCCAATAACCAATATAATCCTTCTTCCCAGCAGAAACTCCCCAGTCTGGTCTCTACAGGCAGGGTTTCTATCAGCCTTCTGTTATTCTGAGCTCTGACCAGAATCACCCATATAGAACAGCCAAAGCTATTCTAGCACTTCTCTTGTAGGTGACATTGCCAAACTTTTCCCATCTCTTCCCATAAGCCATTCCCTAAACCTTCAAATTTACATGGTCAGGTTTAGCCACAGCAATGACCTCCTCTGGTAGCAAATTCTGTCTTAGTTACTCTTCTCTTGTTGCCAGGACAAATATTCAACACTCAAAATGAAGGAAAGAAAGGTTTACTTAGCTCAAAGTTACTGGAAGTCTCAGTCATACTCAGCTGGCTCCAAGGCAGAGGACAGCAGTTCATAGCAGTGGTAGGCAACAAAACAACAAGAGCAAAAGTGAAGAGTAACAGCAACAATGGCAAGGGAGATGAAGTCTGTCTCTCTGTTTCTCTCATGTTACATTCATCTATCTGTCTCGGGTTGAGTGTAACACACCCGTTATCCCAGCAGTACTCAGACCCTTAATACCAGTCTTGGATCATGAATTAATCACAAATTGTAGAACTGTGCTTCAATGACTGCATGACGCTTTGGAAGGATAAATATACACAAACCATAACAAATATTTAGATATTTAATCCATTCCAATTTATTTTAGTGCACAGTAAAAGATGTGGGCTCAGATTTAATCTTCAGTAGCTACAGGGCCAGTTTTACCAGCACCATTTATTGTGTTTGGTGCCTTTCTCAAAGATAAGTTGTCTAGGTATGTCTGAAGTTCTTTCTGCATCTTCTAATCTTTCCACCAATGTTCAGGTCTATGTTTTTCTGCCAGTACCTTGCGGATTTTATCATACTATCTTTGTAGTATAATTTCAAATTAAGAATTATGATGCCCCCTGTCTTGCTTTTGTTGCCAAGAATTGCCTGGGCTATTCTAGACCTTTCTTAGTCAAAATGAATTTCAGTATTATTTTCTCTAATTCTGTGAGATACACTATTGGAATTTTGATTGGAATTGCATTAAATCTGTACAGCAGTTTTGGAAGTATGGCCATTTTCATTCGTTCTTCCTACCCAGGAGCAAGGGATATCATTTCATTTCTCATATCCATTTCAATCGCTCTTCTTAGACTACTGGATTTTTCAACACAGAGATCTTTTTACATCCTTTGTTAGACATTTCACTTTTTTGATGCTATTGTTTTATAATAGCATCAAATGTTTTATTTCCATAATTTCTCTCTCAGTGAGTTTGTTAGTTGTGTACAGGAAGGCTACTGATTTTTGAGTGTTGACTTTGTATCCAGCTAAGCAAATGAATTTGGTTATTAAATCTAGAAGTCTTTTGTTTGAGTTTTTGGGTTCTTCTACATAAAGTATTATGTTATCTCCAAATAATAAGTTAAATTATTCCTTTCTTATCATTATTCCTTCGTGTCATTCTCTTGTCTAATTGTTCTGACTAAACTTTAGAGGACTATGTTGAATAAGAGTGGAGCTAGTGGCATGCTTGTCTTTTTTCCTGATTTTAGAGAGAAAGCTTCCAGTTTTTGACTAGTATGATGTTGGCTGTGAGTTTATCATACCTGGCTTTTATCAGGTAGAGGTAAAGACCATAAATTCCAGTTTTCTGGTTTTTACCATGAATGAATGTTGGACTTTGTCAAAATGTTTTCCTGTATCTATTGAGATGACCATGTTATTTTTGTCTTTGGCTCTGTTGATGTGATGTATTACATTACAGATTTGCATATATTGATCCATCTCTCAGTCTCTGGGATGAATCCCACTTGGTTATAATGTATAATATTCTCAATGAGTTGCTTCATTCAGTTTGCTAGAATTTTATTGAGCATTTTTGCATCTATGTTTATTAGAGAGATTGACCTGTAATTCTCTGTTTTAGTTGGGTCGCTCTCCAGTTCTGGTATCAGAGTAAAACTTGCCTCCAGGAATGCATTTGGGAGAATTACTTCACTTTCAGTTTCACTGAAGAGTTTGTAAAAAGTAGGCATTAAATCTTCTCTAAATTTCATGTAGAATTCAGTTGTTAATTCATTAGGACCTGTGGTTTTCTATGTTTTCAAAATTACATTTTCAACTTCATTGACTGATTTGTATTACTCAGAATTTTTATTTATTTTTCATTCAGCTTTGGTACTTAGTGCATATCCAAGGATCTGTCCATTTTGTCTTCACTTTCCATTTCATTAGAATACAAGTGTCCAGAGTAGGTATAGATGGTCTTCTGTATTTCTGCAAGGACCATTATTATTTCATATTTTTCGTTCCTAGTTGCATAAATTTTACTCTTTTCTTTCTTCTTTCTGATATGTTTGGGTAAGAGTTTGTTAAATTTATTTAATCTCTCAAAGAACAAACTCTTAAATTCACTGATTCTTTGTATTTTTTTAGTCTCCAGCACATTAATTTGTGCTCTGATATTTATAATTTTCTCTCTTGTGTGAGATTTTTGCTTAGCCTGATCTTTTCCTAGTAGTTTGAGGTTCACCATTAAATTGTTCAGTGTATCTGTTTTGAAGTACTCTATTCTTTAGTGATCACTTTGAATTGGTTATCTCAAAATTGAAAGGTTCATTTTAAGTTATATCTGAAACATAATCAGTTTAACCCTTAGGGTTGAAAGAATTTATTTCTTAACCAGTAAAGTAATAATCTGTCAATTTAGTCAAACCCCTAATAGCTAGTCACTTTAATCAAAGTCAAACTGATTTTGTGTTGAGCTGGATAAGAAAACCTCTAAGTTCTAAATCACTGGTGTCTCCTGTCATTTCAGGAAAAGCGATGAGGTTGACTACTCAGTACGGCAAATTCAAATGAGAAAGGCAAGTGAAAAGTGTGATCTAGAATTTTTAGCTACAATGGTCCTATGTATTATAAAATGCTTCCCAATGAGAATTTCATAAATGATTTATCATGCTGATTCAGGTATACATATATTTGGAAGACTGAGAAGTCAAAGCAGATGCATGTTTGATAAGCACTGCATATACTTGTTACTCTAACTATATAGAAGATGGTTGAAAACATGTGCAAAATACTCCCTCATGAGCAATGACTGATGCTTGATAATCATTGGCAGAGGAGTTTATTTTTAAAGTGATCATGGAAAATTTTCAATACTGCTCTTTACTACTCTTTATTTTATAGGTTTTATAATAATATAGCATAGCAATAAATTCAAATTCAGTAGTCAACAAATTCAATATTCAGTAAATTAGAAATGCTACTACAAGAAAGGAAACAAAGTTCATAGGGCTGATGAGGTAGCTCAGTGGACTAGGTGCCTGCTTTGGCAAGAGCTGGGACCAAATACATAAATTTTTTTAAAAAAATGCTCAGACAAATATTTTACTTTTAATAGTCTAGCTGAATAAAATGAGAGATTAAGTTTTAACAAAAATGTAAAGAGTTTTAAATAATTTAGAGACAGGGCATACTTTTGATGAATGCATCACAAACAGTTTAGTAGCCAGGCACTGAGGCATAAGATATGATTTTAATAATACTTTATTTATGAGCATAAATTTGCTTTGATATATAGATGGCTGCAATTCTGGCCTATTCTTCACTTCCATGTTCTTATGTCCAAGTGTTTCTGAGATTTTCCAAAAGGAAGCTCATTACTTCAGTCAGGCAGATACAAAGTGGAGCAGCATGAGGGTTATGAGTGAAGTTCTTCCTGTTTATAAGGTCAGTGTTGAAGTGAATGTGTTCAATGCTAGGTAGATAGTTGGTCCTACCTTTGAAATTCTATCATAAAAGTCCTTTACTCTTTATAATATACTATCAAATACACCTTTGGAGCCTCTATTAGAAAAATAACCATGAAAATGATTGTACCTCTTAGTTTACCTTGCTTATCTCTTCTTCACTTCATTGGCTTTAAACTTTTATTTTTTTTCATTTATGTATTTGATACAGGGTCTCACTATGCAACTCTGACTGGTAGTGATCCTCCTGTTTGCAGCCTCCCCAGTGCTGGGATTACAGGTGTGCGCCCCCATGCCCGGTCTCAGTGGCTGGCTCAGCATACCCCAGAGATGGGACCGGTGGGGTGTGCAGAACCAGGGATAAAAACCTGATCTGAACTTGACAAGACAGGCACTTAGTCCACTGAGCTATCTCCCAGTTCTATTGTCTTTAAACTTTTAGATCAATTCCAAAGATATAATTAATCCCAACATGCAGTGTGAGTGATATCCAAGAACTGGCTGCCTAGTATAATTTGAAAAAAAAATTGGTAAGGTGACTTTACCGATATATACTATACCTTTAGATACAAATATTCTTTTCATGGCAATGTAGAAGCCTAGTAATTCTCTAAACATTCTTTGTTAAATTCATAGAAAGTACTTCAATTGAGGAACTTTAATAGTAGCTGTTGTTATAATGATATTTAGATTTAAGCACCTTGGACTTCTGGATCCTGAGATCTTCTTGGATTTGCTTAAGCAATAGCAATGTATATGGATTTAAATTAAAGAGATACTTGATACTGTATGTAAAATTAGTTTCATTTTGTGTCTTAATGAAAGCCACTGAAAACCTATTTCTAACAATGATTATAAGAAAATTATTTTGGTCTTGAACTTTCTAAGAATGCAAAAAGTTATTTTCCTTTATTAAGATGTTAATCCTTAGCATATTACCCTATGGTGGTTGAAAGAATTCAGTAGTGATAAAACAGTGCTAGAAGTCAAAAGTTAATAGTAAAATTAATGAAAAAAGTTATAAATATAAAGCAAAGTACAGTGATGGTAAGAATCCAAGATTTGTCCTTAAGGGATAAAATGTTTTCTTATAGTAAGATTAGCACTTTTTGAAGAAATAGAACATAGAGCAGTATTAAAAACCATTATATTTTTTACTACCATGAATGGACATGGAAATTTTTCAATATTGGTTTTGTATTACAGTTTTATATGTAGTGCTAATGTAAAGAGGTTTATGCATACAGAATATGGGCAGATGAAAGACAGCTGGGCAAGCTGGACATGTATGGGTTTAAGACATCCTAGAAATGAAGAAGATTCTTCAAGAATTGCTAAATTCTACATTGGTCATGTTTACTCCTATGTCCTTGTAGAAGATAGAGTAATTATCATAAAACACTGTCAAAAGCTTATTGTCTCTACAGCAAGAGTTAGGTGAATCAGCTAAGTTATTTCATAAGACAAGAAGTTTTCATTCATTCATTCATTTATTTGTTCATACACTCATTTTCTCAGGACATAACTCTTGAGCACTGTGTGTTAGGTTTTTACTGGTTTTGGCACTGGGGATATGTTAAGAAATACATCAAACAAGCAAAAAACCCCCCAAAATTTGAACATAGTGAAGTGTTAAAAATGCAAGAAAACAGTATGAGATAATCTAGAATGTTAGGAGGCTACAGATGGGGTGCATTACATAACGTTCTTAGAGAGGCCCTCTCTTAGCAGTGATATTGGACAGCATATTTGAATACTATAGAGGGTCCACTTATGTAAAGATACTTGAGGAGAGGATTCTAGGCAGAAGAATGTATAGATTCCTTAAAGAAATGGAAATTCAGCCAGGAATATAGCTCAGCAGCACAAGCACCTGGCAAGTGCAAGGTCCTGAGTTCAATTCCTGGTAGAAAAGGAAAAAAAAAAGAACAAAAACTTTGGATGTGGGATATACCACAGCTGCACAGCACTTGCTTGGCAAGCACCAGGACCTGAGTTCAATTGCCAGTACCAAAAATCAAATCAAAACAAAAGAGAGATGGAAATTCTTGAAAAGGAATCAATCTCAAAATCATTCATGAAAATGAATATAACCCTAACATCAAAATCAGAGAAAGACCCAAATAATAAAGAGACTTGCAGGCTAAACTCCCTCATGGACACAGATGCAAAAACTCTCAGTAAGATACTGGAAAACAGGATGCAGCAAACTGTCAAGAATGTTATACACCATGACCAAGTAGCATTCATCCCAGGATGGATGAATGGTTCAACATATGCAAATCAATTAATGTATTATCCCATGTCAATAGAACCAAGGACAAAAGTCACATGATCATCCTAATAGATGCAAAACATTTGACAAAGACCAACACTCATTCATGACAAAGAAAACCTGTAGAAAATTAAAATAGATGGTCTTAGTCTCAATCTGATAAAAACCAACTATCATAAACTAACAGCCAATATCATACTAAGTTGTCAAAAACCAAAATCTTTCACTTTAGAATCAGAAAAAAAAAAGGATGTCCATTATCACCACTCCTATTCAATATAGCTCTCAAAATGATAGAGCAATCAGACAAGATAAAGAATTAAAATGAATGAAAGTAGGAAAGGAAAAAGTAAAATTATTATTTGGAGAAGACATGACAGTTTTTATAGTAGCCCCCCAAAACTCCACCAAAAGACTTCTAGATTAAAACCAAATTAAAAAAATGAATTTAGTCTTATAGTTTAATATAAAATCAATGTTCAAAAATCAATAATATTCCTGATACAAAAAACAACCTCACTGAAAGAGAAATTAGGGAAACAACATCTTTCACATCAGCATCAGAAAAGTGAAGTACTTAAGAATCAGTCTAACAATGTACAAGATCTTACCTTAAAAATTACAGTCCTCTGGAAAAGGAAATCAGAAAGGATATCAGAAAAATGAAAAGATATTCCTTGTTTTTGCGTAGATAGAGCCAAAATAGTGGAAGTTGTCCTACATACACAATTTTTATACTGATTTAATGCAATCCTAATCAAAATAACATTATCATACTTCACTAACCTAGTGAAAACTTTCCTAAAATTTATTTGGAAGTAGAAGAGACTTAGAATAGCAAAAACAATTCTGGGAAACAAAAGCAGGGCATCACAATCCTGGACTTGAAATTGTATTACAGAACTACCATGATAAAAACAGGATAGTACTGGCAAAATAGACTAAAGTACCAGTGGATTAGATCTGTTAGAGACAATTCCAAATACATTCAGCCACCTTATTTTTTATAAAGAGGTCAAACATGCTCACTGGTGAAAGATAGCCTTTTTAATAAATGGTTCTGGAAAAACTAGCTTTCCATATGTTGAAGACTAAAACTGGATTCATGTCTTTCACTCTACACTAAACTAAAATCAAAATGGATCAAAGATCTAAATATTAAAAGAGAACCACTAAGTCTACTGGAATAGAGAATAGGTAGAACTCTTGAAGACATAGGTGCAGACAAAGACTTCATGAATAAAACCAAGATTACATAGAAAACACTACAAGGAATCAACAAATGGGATCTTATTAAAAAGTTTTTGCACAGCAAAATAAGTCACTAAAAGACTGAAAAAAAACCCCACAGAGTGGGAAAAATTTTTAGCCAGTTATTCCTTACAGGACTAATGTCTAGAACATACAAACAATTGCACAAAAGCATAAGACCCCCCAAATTTAAAGACCCAGCCCAAAATGGGCATGCAAGAGAAATACATACTTTTCCGATGAAGAAGTACAAAAGACAAATAAGTGTATGGAAAAATGTTCAATGTTATTGGTCATTTTGGAAATGCAGATGAAAACAACACTGAGATCTCATCTCATTTCAGAGAGCATGACTATTATTTATGCTATTTTTTTTCTTGGATGTCCCCCACCCCAGAGCCTCATTAGTCCCAAGGAGGGGCTTGGAGGCAGCTAAAGCTTGAGTGCGCAATACTCGGATTAAGGATGGGTGATTGCTGGATCAGTCCACTGACTGGATTGGCACTGTCCTAATCCCAGCAGCATGGATAAAAGAGGCAGCTTTTTTTTCCCTTTTGCTCTTGTTTCTTTGGCTGTTATTCTCCACCTCGTACTGTTGCCCTTCTGCCATACCACCCTGCCTTAGAGCCAACCAATTATGGACTGAAACCTTTACAAACTGTGAGCTAAATAAATTCTTCATCCTTTAACTTTAGGGGGTAGGCATTTTGTCTCAACAATGACTGAAGAGTAACTAAGAGAGAATATGATACCAGAGAAGTGGGGTCCTTGCTATGATTATACCTGACCATGTGTTTCAGGAGCCTTTGGGACTGGCTTGTAGCAAGAGTTTTGAAAACTTCAGCGATTATAGTTGAAAGAGTAGAGCTGGAATGAATTAGGCTGTTGTGTAAGGGGGATTCTGCTCAGAGCTCAGAAGACCAGAAGGCTGACAGAAATCCTGCTGGCAAAGACCAGGCTCTGGAGATTTCTGTGAGGAAGTACTGCATTGGTTATTGGACTCCAGCCAATATGTGTGCTGTCTTAGTAGAAAGTTTCTCTGCATTTTGCTCATATTCAGGGACTTTGTCTGAGACTGAGATTAAGGTTGGTGCACTAGTTAATTTTATAGAAGAAACTCCAAAGCAGTCAAATAATGAGGCAGTGGCATAACTATTGTTGGGGGCTTGAACCAGATTTATTTTGAGAATGAAGAGAAAAATGTCCATAAGAATGATTTAAAACATTGTGAGTTTGGCCAGAAAGGAAGCTTCAGTAAATCTGTGGACTGTAACAATAGAACAGAAGAGATTTCTATTGCTGAGAAGGAATAGGAGAATATAAATGAGGGCCTGAGGGCATCATAAGAAGCATCAGGACTCTACTCTTTGCAGCCTTGATCCTGAAAAAGTGACAGACTTTGCTTTGAGACAAAAGCTTCAAAGTACCATGTTCCAGAATGGCAGCATCCTATGGTGTTTTTTCCTTAGAATTGGATTCAGAGTAGTCACTGATCCAAATAATCCCTATAGCCAAGAGAGAAGAAATCCTTTCTACTGCTCCAGCTTAGCTCAAACCTTGGCATCATCTATGTGGCATTGGTTTTAGACACATGGTGAATACAAAAGTTGTGGGTTTAGAAAGGCTTCCACCCAGATTTCAGAATGTCTGGAAGGCCAGGCAGTTTGTGAAATGTTGAGTATGAAGCCAAAAGTGCAGTGGAGAAACCCTGGGAGCCATAAACACCAGAAGTCCCTTCGGGTTGGAGTCACAATCCTTTTGGAGCTCACAACTCGTCAGATTGTCTTGGATGCTGCACATGGAACTGCAGGATTTAATGTTTGCCCTGTTGCATTTTGGACTTGCTTCAGTCCTATTCCTGTCTATCCCATTTGTAACTCTTTTAATGAAAATGCTCATCTTGTGCCATTGAATGTTATAAGTGTTTGACTTTCTTTTCATTTGAACAAGAGCTTATAGATGAGTTTGCCTTAAATCTCAGAGGAGACATTTGATTTGGACTTTTCAGCAATGATGAACCTGTCAGAGTTGTGGCAACACCTGAAGGACTAAATGCCCCTAACAGAAAGGGATGTGCATGAGTCTTTTGGGAAGCAGGAGCAAAATGTTATGGTTTGTGCCTGGAAGTCCCTCGAAGACTCATGCAGTCATAGAGTTCTTTGAAGATGGCTAAATCTAGAGTGTGTAATTGATTCACAGTGCAATGTTTGGATTAAGGATTGGTGATCCATCACTCTACTGATTGGATTGGCACTGCCCTAATCCCAGTAGCTTCCATGAAATATTTATAGGGTGACAGAAATGAAAGAGACTGACTGGTTTTTATGCTACTGCCATTGTCTAAGTGAGAAATGGTGTCATTTGGATTAACATGATAGCATTGGGAATAGTAAATGTTATGTAAAACTGGCTACAATTATTTGGTTTGGAACAGAGTTGAGGAAAAATAATCAAAGATTTTAAGTGACCAAAGATTTACACTTACATGTTTGCTTTGAAGAATTAGTTATTGATGGTGCTGGTAACTGAACCACGATAATTGGAGGAAGTTCAGATGTGTTGAAGACAGAAATTAAAAGCTTTTCTTTGGCTGTTAGTTTAAGGGGACTTTAGACATCTGAATGGAGATATTAAAAAGTTGGAAATAAGACACTAAGAGCTGAGAACTTAGGCCACACGTAAGAGTCTGAAAATGGATGATGAATGGAATGGAGTGGAATAGAACAGAGTAAAATATGGAGCACAGAGTTTATGGAGTACTGACATGATCTTAAAACAATAAAATAATTGGTCATTACCTAAAACTAT